>JASSUY010025720.1:0-23553 GCA_032466535.1 Forpus xanthops
CGGTGCGCGCCGCGGTGCCGCGCTGCGCTCTCCTCCCGCTCTTCCCCCCTCCCTCCCTCGCTCTCCCGCTCTCCCTCTCTCTCTCTTCCACCGCCAGCCCCTGATGTGATGGCGAAGAAACCCCGTTGACAAGGCACTGCTTTTTCATGACGGTGAGTTTCCCTTTGAGTGTATTATAATTTTGTGATAAAAATTTCAAGGAAAAAAAAACCCACACAACCTCCTTCCTCCCTTCCTTCGGGGAGGGAAAAGAGAAGGGGGGGTGGGGGGGAGAGGAAAATCTATCTCCAGACAGACAGAAAAGAAAGAGGAGCAAATTAACAACCAGGAGTTGCCAAAACCAGGATATTAGGTTTCAGCCCAGAGAGCTATTGGCTCTGGGGCTATGTATATAAATATATATCTGGAGAGAGAGAGAGCGAGAGGGGAGAGAGGAGGAAGAAGAGGGCTATTTCGTGGGTGGCTGTTGTTTGGGCAGATGTGGCTTCACATGGAAATGAACTCTCTATATATTTATTCTTCCGCGGGGTTGGTGGTGGTGGCTGCTGAGGGCACGTAAAAAAAAGTTGTTTCTTAAAATAAAGGCGGAGGGGGGTGTGTAGAAAGGAGAGATAAGGTTTCAGGTCCAGGCTGATAGCTGCAGAGGGGAGAGGTTTGGGGTGGGTTGTGTGGGTTTTTTTTTTCCCCCCTTCTTGCTGATGCCATGCAAATTGAGGAGAGGAGGGAAGAAAAATCTCTTTTAATGACTCATTGATTGAGCCGGTTTAAAATTAGTTGTTGTTGTTGTCTTCTTTTTTTTTCCCCCCCGTTTTCCGCCCCCTTGACGGCCATCAAGAGAGGGATGGAAAAGAGGAGAGGAGGGAGCGTGTGCGTGTGTCTGAGTGCGAGAGAGTGAGAGAGGGGGATAGAGTGTGCGAGGGAGAAAGAAAAATAATCTTTTCAAATCTCCTCCCTCTTTTTTTTCTCCCCTCGTTCCTTTGCTTTTCCTCTAAAGCTCTGTGCTCTGTGAAACACTCTTTCATCCTCCTCGTCGGGAAAATGGAGACGCTCCGTCCGTCTCCCGGCCGCGCAGCTGGGAAGGATTTTTCTCGCCTTTTTCCCCTTTTTCCCTCCCGGCTCGATGCTCGCCCCTTTCCCCGTCCGTTCGCCACCACCCTCGCTTTGCCGTTTCTTTCTCCCATTCCTGCCTTCTGGGGATCTATTTTTTTCGCTTTTCCTCGTTTTCGGTGCCGCCACTTAAGATTTTGATGCGATTCCTTTGGTTCTTTATTTGCCGTTTCCTCGGGATCGCTCCGTGCCTCCCGCCTCTAACCGAGCAATGGAAGCGGTGCTGCTTTTTGTGGTGCGCGGTAGGTTTGGGGTTCATGCGCTTTTCCCCCCTCCTTTTCGGGAACAACCTCTCCGCCGTCTTTTTTTCTTCCTTTTTACGTTTCCCCCCCCTTTTTTGGAGATGTATTTTCATTGTAACGCTTTTTTAAAGCATACCAATAAACCGTCTGTTCCTGGAGTAACCCGCTTGGCTTTGCTGTGGAGTGGATGTGAATCCTTTGTGCTGCTGGGGTGATTTTCCGTACAAGAATCAATGCTTTATAAACAGTTCTTTGTTTTAAACCGGGAGGAGGTTGTGGAGGGGATTTTTCCTAATTCCTCCCAGCTACGTTTATTGGGTTATGGCGGGGGGGTCAGTCCTTTATATTGTATTTTTTGCCGTTAATTGCACAATTCATGGCGGAAAGCGGATGTAAGGTTAAGCCCCGTGCAGAATTAAACGCCTTACGGAGGGCACGCTGGTGCTTCCCCAGAAGCCGTTACTGCCCCTTGGGAGGCACATCCCGGTGAGGAGCAGCGGGCAGCCCCGGTGCCGGCCCGGCCGTGCCCGGCCCGACGGCGAGCGGGGAGCGCGGCGAACATGGCGCTGCCTGGCTCCCGGCCAGCGCTTGTTGCGCAGTTTCGTTCCGTCTCTCCTCCCCCATGGGCGCCATTTTAGGGCCCTCTCAGCTGTCACCGCGCGGGGCGGTGCCGTCGAGCCCCGTTCGGGCCGTGTATGTGCCTCGGGAGCGTTTTCTGCCGCGGGCCGTGGAAGCCTCTCCCCGAAATAACTCTCTTTCCTCTCCCCTGCCTCCCTGTGTGTGCCGGGAGGGGTTGAGCCAAGGCTGCGGGTTGGTGTGGCATGGGTCTGTTGGGAAAGGGGCCCGTCGCCCCGGATCGCTGCTTTCTCATGCTGCCTCATCTCCTCACTACTGTGGGTCTGGGTGCTGTGAAGTGTGAAACTGCTCGGCTCGGAAGGGCCTGTGGTCCCGGCTTAAACCGTGTAAATGTCACCTCTGAGCTTGTCCTGTTTCCATGCGGTGCGTTTCATGTGTGCAGGAAGAAAGAGGACTCGAAAGAGCATCATCTGTTCGGGGAAAAACACGTCATTCAAAAAGACAATGCTCTTTGAAAAACACTGATGGAGCGAATAGGGCAAAGTAATGGTCATTACAGAGCTTCCAACGCCCTTAGAAGTGCTTGCAAAAATAAAGGTGTAAGAAGCTTTATGCTGGGTGGGTAAATAGGTGGCTTTGTTGCTGGCATTTTCTCATCAAGTTTTCCCCACTCCTTCATGTCTCACAGGAAGCAGTGCTTTTTCCAAGTAACTCCAGTTTGGCAGCTCTGCGGATGTGCTTTGTAAGCTTTGTTTTGGTGCAGTTTTATAGGGAGAGTGTTGAAAAGGATCTATTTTCTGCTGAGAACTTCCCCTTTTTTTGTTTTGTTTCTCCATTTCTGTGTAATGCGATCGATGCTTGTGAGGGCTCAGTTTCATACCAACAACATCTGTATTGAGGAGCAGCGAGTGTGCTGCCAGACCAGCTCACACTGAGCACACTGAGGAGCGTGGGATGCTCGTGCGGTTCCTCATTCTACGCCTGTGACATGAGTGCAGGGATTCCCTGTGCCTCATGCTCATTCCCGAAGGAAGCCGGAGACAGTTCTCAGATTCTGGGTTAATTCTGAAGCCGTTTAAATCCTTTGCTTGTTGGTGCTGAAGGGTTTTTAATGACTTCTTGTGAAATACACACTTATTGCTTGTTTGGGTGCAAACTGGCTTTTCAAAGGACTTTAATGGGAAACAACCTTGTTAACGTTGTAGGGTTTTAAACAGTACATCTGCTAAAGCTTCAGTAGTTGAAGATCCATTGAGTGTGGAGCAGAGTGTTCACGCACTTCCAAAATCTTACTGCAAGGAATTTGCTCTTCCTTGAAGTGGTCATTTCACATTTTTGTTAACAGTAGTCTTAGGATGAAGATAGTGGGTTTTTAGTGGTGCTGTACTTTGGTACAGTAAAATTACTGTGCACTAATGTCTGGCAGAACGTGGATTTATTTTATTCATTCATGAAAGTAATGAAGATGACAAAAATGGGATAAACCAGGCCGGTTTATGTTCTCCCAGGGCTTAATGCTTGCCAAAGGATTGTGTATCCTGTCTGACCTGCTTGCATTAGAGCAAAGCGCGTTCTCCTCTTGCATTGAGATATTTCATGGGTAGTATTTAAATGTACTAGATGTTTTTAGACTTAGTTTTTCAGCCATTGTCTGAGCTGAAAGGTTTTTGTTGTTGCAGGTGGTTTGTGGTGTTGAAGTGCAGAAGCTAAAAGTGTTGATACGCTAGTTAAGTTGTACTTCCATTGGTGTATCTTGTTTCATTCACTAGTATCATACTCTTGTAGTTTTACGCGTGTTCTTTGTTAATACTCTGAACACTTGTATTATTGAGTTGGTAACACTCTGAGGAGATGTGTGGCCTCCATAAAGTTTGGCAACAGAGGTTTAAGTCTGTAGTCCAGAGCTGAAGAGCTTTGCAGGCATGAATGCATTGATCTGCTCCTTGGGCATTCATTGCACTCTTAGGTGTATTTTCAGAGTTCCCAGTGAAGTTTATCTACATATGTGTCTGTGACGGACAACGATTGTGTGTTTTCATGCCGCATTAGGCTTGCGAGAGGTCTAATGGCTGGTGCTTTTTGGCGTATGTATAAGTAGTGAGAGTGTGAAAGTGTGTCAAGCCTAAATAACAGATGCAGCCCAGGTGGAAGAGCCTCTTTGGTAAGTTCATTGTGCTCGGAAAGCTGGCATCGTTTCTTCCAGTAGTCCTGCTGGAATAAGCTGCATCTGTGCTTGAGAGGTTTTGCTTTTTATGGTGATATTTCTGGTCCAGCATGGACATGGGGATTGTCTACAAAACCAAGTGTGCTTTGCTTTCTTCCAGCAGAGGAAAGGTAGCAAGATCATGAACTGTTCTAACATTGGTTGTGACCTGCAGCTGTTGTAGTTAAAAACTTGCAGTAAGTAGTATTGGTGAAGCCCTTGTTGCACCAACATAATGCATAAACACCAGCCTGAACTGATGGGGTTTTTTTTTCAACATCATCATGTAGATAAATGATGCTTTAAAATGTTCCCTTGCCCCTGCTTTCATTGTTGGAAAAACAGCTACTGACTCTGTGTTGGTTTTGCTTTGAGAATCACTGAGGTTTTATACAAAATAAAAACACGATTAACAAATAAGGTTTTTTTTATTGCTTTCTTTTTCTTGCACTACTATTAAAATGTTATAGAGCTACTTCTGATGTTACTTTGAGTAAGGGAATGCTTAACAAAAGCAAGAGCAAGTGAGCAAATCACTGTCAAAACTTAACAGACTAGCCTTTCCTTAATCAAAGGTATTAAGAAATGGTGGTGAAGGGAAGGTAGTCCAGGGAGAAAGTTTTAACTTCATGGTAAGAAACAGTAATTCTTCTAAGGGCTGATCTTGTCTCAGGTGGAACTTGCAGTAGTTTTGCTGTGAACTTAATCCGAGTGTGGCTTTCCAAGGATGCTGAAGGTTGTCAGCTACAGAAAAAATCCTGGTCCCCAGTGAGGTAGGTGGCAATATCTCCTTTGGCATCAGCAAGGATGAGATTGGCAGTGGGGAGGATTTTCAGCCTGGTTTTGGGGTTGTTGGTCCCAACTGCACTGCTGAATTAGTTACATGTGTGTCAATTCATTGTATTCATTCCAGTTGATTTCCCAAGCCTAGTAACCAAAAGGAGTATAAATCTCTGTTCATCTTTAATTTCTGGTAGTTGTTAGCTGATACTAGCTTGGGAGAGCCATAACTGTGGCAAGGTAACCTTTTTTATTACCATATTATTTTTCATTGAAACTAGCATGGACTAGAGTGGCAATGAAAAGGCATTAATTGGGCATTGGTTCATAATTCATTGAGAAATGAATATAAGTTCATAAGGAAGTTATGTTCTGGGACTGCATAAGTGAGTTTTCAGGATCTTTGGAACTGATCTGCACAGGATGAGAAACATGATAACACAGGTACTGTCCAGTAGGAGTATCTGAAGAACTCAGACGACTCAACATTTCTTGAATTGACTCAGCATTTATTGAAGATTCTGTTGCAGAAATGACATCTGCTAATATGTTACTGCATACAGTAGTTACTAGAAATATTTCACAGCATCTGACTTCCTTTAGACAGGCAAATATTTCTTTCCTAAGGAACTGTTGAGATTATGCCTCCTCCTTTTCCTCTTCTGGGATGGAACCAGGACCTGGTTTGTGAGTACTGAGATGCCTGAAGAATTTTGGTGTATGCAGTGGAGCAGCTTAGAAGATGGAGGCAAAAATAGGCTGTAAGCGTAGTGATGAGGATAGACCTTGCTGGGAAAATGGACCAAGCCGAGTGAATCCCATGTGGTAGATAAGCTTCCTGACTCCCAGGCTGCCAGTTTCATTGTGTGTTTTAAAGAGTTCTGCTCCCAGGTGGAAGTCTGGTCAAAATGCCAAGTGTTCGGGTGTTACCAAGAGCAGCTCTCAATGCAGTAGGAAGAAAAATGTATTAAACAACTTAGAAATCTGATGCTGAATATTTGCATCTGGGGGAAACTGTAGAGAGCTGCACTGTGGGTCCACACATGGACTTGGTGTGCTTGTCTGTAGCTGGATTAACCTTTCCTACTGTAGATACTGTTAACAATTCAGCTGCACATTCCAGTTTTTTTCCTTACTATATTAAAATGTCAGTGTAGTTTTTGGGAGTTACTGAAGTTTTTGCTAAGTTTCCACGTTTGTCAAACTCAAAGAATGTTTTTACTTTAGATGGTCGACTTTGCTAAACAACCTGTTGTAGGTTGTGCTTTAATGTATGTTTTTTATTTGTCCTTCTGTATGTGGAGCTGGTCCTCTTCAGTGTACACCTCCTGCCAGGTCTTGGAAACCATGAAGATGTGTAATGCTGCACCTAGCAGTTCATGAGAGGTAGCACTTTGGTGTTTCTTTTCTTGATGCTGTTTATTTGACTCCTCAATAGTTACCATTTTTTGGAGTAGTTTTTCTTAGGTTTTGCATCACTCTTCTGGCTAATTTGAAATTTCTCTCTTACTCTGTTACATACAGATGGCTTTGAAATAGTGAGGATTAAATTCAGTTCCATGGACGTTTTCAGACATTGTAGATTCATCTTCAAAGTACTACTCATCCGTAGAATCTTGGGATGAAAACACATTTTCATACATGCAGAAAGCTCACACTTGCGTATTGCGCTCTGTTATGTGTTACTAGGTTGGAGTCCCGAATTTCATACTTGCTTAGCTCTTTTTTTGAGTGCAATTCCTGCTATGTTTTGCAACAGTATAGTAGTTGCTTTTTGTGGATCAGTCTGGAAGAGAAAATACTCCCATGGAGTAATCATATACTGTAGAATATGAGCACAACATGGTTTAAAAACGAATAGTTAAATCCGTGCGTTTCACAAAGTACACTTTTAAAATGGATTTTGCTTCCTTACCCCTGTTGCCCTGAAATGACCACTCCTTGGTAATTATGCCTTTGGTATTTTTGCCTATGTAAAACAGAGTGAGATTTTAACTTGCAAATCAAGTTTTTCAGGACTTACCTCTCTTCCATGGAGTACCGTGTCATTATACCACAGCACATAGTTTTTGATGATGGGAGAAGTGGCAATACTTTCTAATAATAGGTTTATATGTTCCATCTGTGTAAAAATTAGTCTCTTGAAGATAAAGGGCTTGATGGGATGAGCAGCTCTAAAGTTGATTGTTAAGACACATGCTTGGTTAGTTACAAGAATCTGAAATTGACCACTGCAAGATACTGGATTGTTCAAAAGTAGCATGGACTTGAAATGTAACAAGACAGTCTATGGTAGTAAGGATCTGAGTTTGTACTCCTTTCTTATGCTCCTGTATGGCAGAGAATGCAGATGGGGTCTAGTTGTTCCTGTGTAGGTGAGGTTCCTTCAGTGTATCCAGGGCTGCTGCTTAGGAACCTGAGATGTAACTGCCAGTGTAAGGCAGTAGTTAACAGCACCTTAGCAACTGGAAGTGTGGACTGTTCAGATCACATGTGTTATCTAATATGTGGTAAAAGAGCTTTTTTTTTTTTTTTTGTATTCCCTTAGTTCAGAAGTGCACTGAACAAAATGTTAGCACTGCCAAAATGAATGGGAGTAGTGGTGGCAATATGTGTGAGGGCGTTGTGCCTCTGCAGTCTGTGGGATCCCTTGACATTGCTGTGATCCTTCGCTGTAATTGGACAAGGGATGGATGCTTGTGTTAATACTGAGTTCTCTTACATCTGTATTGAAAAAGCATGTAAGGGTTGAAAATGTTATCAGTTTGATGTAGCACTCTGACCACTAGAGTTCCATTCTCTTCAGTGACTCTTAGCAGTAGCTTTCTTCTGTTTCTGTTGTTATGATGATTATTGGTACAGTGGCAATGTATTGGAATTCAGATATTTCATAGGTTCCTGTTAATGTCGGGATCATAGATGAAAATTCTGGAGAATGGTGTAGAGCAGCAGAGGTACAGATGTGATGGCTCAGATCCATTACAAAGAGTTCTGACTGACTGGATGTGTACAGTGTCTCACTGAACTCCTCAGGGTTAGTGAGCATCTCTTTACTCATGAGGTGCTATGTATGTTACTGTGTGCAGGTTTGATTATCTCCCACTGTAAAGCAGTAACCTCAGCAGTTATTTCATCACTTCAAGTCATTGATTTCCAGAGGTCAGTGTTCACTCTCCAAAGCCATGCTGCCACTCAGGAATCGATCCCATGTGGTTGCATGGAAGTTACAAGTCTAGATTTTTCCAGCAGTTTTGCAGGTAAATGTATTTACTTGTGGCTTCCCAGGCTTTCATATTGATCATATCACACTTCTGGGAATGATGGCTCTAAATGATGCTTTTCTGAACTATCTTCTTTCTCAGGCTTTTTACAGAAGGTAGAAATGATATTTTATTGCATTGTATCTGAAGTTATGTATTAAGGTTGTGTGAAATTATACATTCTATTCAAGCTTTTGTGACAAGCTTGAATAGAAATGGAATTTAAAATCCAGGATTTACAATGGTTCTGAATACTCCCATTTTTTTTTAAGTTGCAGAAATCACATTCAGTGTATGAATAGCTGATCTGCGTCTGGACAAATCCAGTTGTAATGACTGTGCAGGTGACCCTGCATGTGTTGCATGATACCGTGGATTGTACAGCATAGTGATTAAAAACGCAGGCTGGTAAGGATTGCTGGAGGTTATCTGGCCCTCCTGTAAGTGGAACTAGCTTTGAAGTTAGAACAGGATTGTCAGTACCATTTGGTACTGATGCCATTTAATGATTCCACCCTCTTGCTTGAGCATTCTTCTTTGTGACTTCAGTCTCCCATGAGGTTGGGATTTTCTGGGCTGCTTGTTCTGGCTGTTGCCTTGTGTCTCGCTGTGTGTTGATGGAAGAGGCTCTGCTCATCTCAGTACTCATTTTAGCTAGTGGCAGACTGCAGGTAGTACCTGGGTTAGCTGCTTTTTGTCCGGCCTGAAGAAATGAGACTTTAAGAACTCAGTGTCATGTACTTGCAGAATTTAATTGGTACTCTTCTGGACTCTCAGGTGTTTCTGTATTTCTTTTGAGGGTGCGTTTGTGTGTGGCAAAACTAGACACAGTATTTCAGATGGGAGCTCACAAGTGCTGAGTACATGGGGTAATTGCTACTATCAACCTGCTGCCTGCACAGTGTGTGTATGTGAGGTGTACATATGCAGCTATGGTCTGACAGCTGCTTTAAGCTGCCTGCAGCACTGCTGCTTCCCCTCTACTTAACCACCGAGCTCCCTTGTTCCTACTCCCTCTATTGTGCTGGTACTAGCAGCACTCTTGTAGCCTCATGGCACACCAGAACCACATGAGGGAACTAATGCAAGTTGAAACAGATAAATGTATTTTGTCAGATCAGTTTTCTGTGCTGGCTGACTGTTCAAAGCCTCAGGCTGACTCAGGGATCGTGAATGAGGGGGGCACGGCACTGCTCTCTTCTTCTTTTGTTGGTCACTGTGTGGTAGTCAAGGGAGGCAGAGGCTTTAAGGCCAGCTAATAACAGTCCCCCAGAGGATCGGCCTGCAGGGCTGGGATTCCCTTGTCACTTTCATTACTTTCACCTTTTCTTATATTCTGTTTGGGAGCATATGATAAAGGGCACCTTGGCTTTTCCTGGAAAGGACAACCAGTGCTGCTTCCCCACACACATGTGCTCCAAGCTGAAGTATGTCCTGGCTTCACCAGTCTAGTAACAGGAGTATTAAATAAAAGGGTAGAGGCTTTGCTAATAACAAATAACAGGGAATATCCATGGTGGGCTGTGACTAGTAGGGATTGCCCTTTGTAAGGTAATGGGATGCACCAGCAGGGCTGAGTGTGACCTACTTAGGAGAACATGGTTACACTGTAGAGTAGTATTGATGTTAACTAGATACTTGCTTCCCCTCAGCTGTTTCTAGCATGGGCTTATGGCAGGCCTCTGCCTGCGGGGATGGGTCCTAATGGCTGGGACAGACCTCAGCACCATCCCTTCCAATGGACTGGAGGGCCTGTTAGCTGATCCGTGTGCAGAAGTGAGTCAGTCTTCAAGAGTTTAGGCCAGTGGTCTCCAGATGGTTTTGATTGCAGATCCCTAGTACTAAAAGTTTTTCGGGTGTACACCCCTGCTACATGTGTATTTATTTCCCAATTACATGTATGTACTACTGAAGTTCTGGGTTTTTCTCCCCTTACCCTAATATCAGATTGTCTTGTACACTTTTAGACCACTGGTCTAGGCTGTGTAACTAATCCTTTAATTCCACTCACTGTTTTGAGTTGTATTTTCAAACTGTCTTGGCGTGAATACAGTTTATATCCATTTTATATATCAGTCATTGATTTGGCCGACTGTTAACAGTGAGGAGGACAGAATTTGTATAACTTCGGTATAGAAAACCTGAAGAGACAGTCAGCAAGAGAAGCAGCAGCCTCCTCTGGCAGTTATGCTCTAGGAAACGTGTTAGGGATCATCTCGGTCAATGTCTCATGTTGCTGGAGTTTCTTTTCCAAAGAGACTGAAGGAGTTGTTGCTTCTGGGTGTGCATGGACTCAGTCTGATTGTGCACCTCTGTTGCTGAAGTTGACAGGACAAATCCTCACTGAAAATCAGAATCAGTTAAAAAGATTGCCCTGGTTTCGGGTGGGACACGGTTACTTTTGCTTAAGAGTATCTGGTGCATTGCTGTGTTTTGGCTTTAGTCTGAGGTTAATGCTGATAACACACCCATGTTTCAGTTGTTGCTGAGCAGAGCTTATACAGCAGCCAGGACAACCCATCTCTCACCACAGCAGCGTGGAGGCTGAGGGTGCACTGGAAGCCGGGAGGGGTCACAGTTGGAACAGGGGCCCCCAGGAGTGTTCCATGCCATGTGATGTCATGCTGAGCGGTGAAGCTGGGGCAGTTGCCCGGGAGATGGCCTGCTGCTTGGAGACTGGCTGGGCATTGCGGAGAGTGGTGAGCAATGGCATTGTGCATCACTTGTGTTACATGTTTCATGATTATTGCTATTTTCCCTTCCTTTTCTGTCTTCTTAAAGTGCCTTTATCTCAACCCGCAAGTTTTCCCTTTATTTCTTACTCTTTCCCCGTTCCACTGAGGGCGGGGGAAGCGAGCAAAGGGCTGTGTGATGCTCAGCTGCCTGCTGGGTTGAACCAACAGGCAGTTGTGTGGTTATCACAGAATGGTTGGTGTTGTAAGGGCCTTCTGGAGATCAGTTCAGTCACTGCCAAGGCAGGGCCACCCAGAGCGGGGCACGCAGGAATGTGTCCAGGTGGGTTTGGGATGGCTCCAGAGAGGGAGACTCCACAGCCCTCCTGGGCAGCCTGTGCAGTGCTCTGCCACCCTCATGTAAGGAAGTTCTTCCTTGTGTTGAGGTGACTCTTGTTGTGGTTCAGTTTATGGCTGTTAATGTTACATAGATCTTGGGTATGTGTGATGAAATAGGAACAGAGTTCAGTTTAACTAGATACATTGGCGGCTTGGCTGTGGTCTTGAGTGCCCTTTCACAGACCACATACGTGTAAACAGTGCTTACCATTGAGATCACATGTTGGTCCTGTGGTGTTTCGCAGCATCACCTTAAATGTAATGGTTTCTAACCATGGTGTGGGGATATTGCTGTGGCAGTGATCTGTCTGTGCTTTGCTTTTAGAGAGATGAGCCCTTTGGTAAACCATCATTAAAGAAAAAAGCTGGTATGATTGCTTTTTCCTGGGTGTTTGGAATCCTGCTAGCGATGGCAAGAACGTTGTTAAAGCTGTGGGAAGGTGCACTTCTGGAGGGGACTGGCTATGATTCTTGGTGTGTGTTTTGTTTGGGTTTTATTGTCTGTTGTAATCTGGTAGGCACTTGCAATGTGCTGAGTAGTTTTGTCTTGTATCATGTTTGTGGAATGGTAAGATCCAACAAGCAATTTTTGCTTCTCATAAAGCCAACTTGCACATTCAGCTGAAGGGCTGATGAGTGAAGGTTATGTGTTACCATCAAGGCTGTCTCTTCTTGGTGCGTTCATGCAGTTTATTTTCCTTTGCATAGAAGTTTTAAACAGTTTAGTGAATGTACCAAATGTGTCTGCTTTGAGTTGATAGTTTTAATACCCACATGAGTAGTGATTGAACAAAATCCTGTTTGCTCACTTTGGATAATGCTGAACCCTTACTGTGGTATAATCACAGTGAATATTTGGTTTGGTAAAGCAAAGATGTGTTAAGTTAGAGTCATAATATTAGTACTGCCATAGATAGACACATGGGATGGGATTTTAAGCAGTGGTTTTGCAGCATGGGAATGAAGATCATGCTCTCTCTATAGAGCTGATTTTTACTTCTGGTTGGGTTGGAGGTGGGTATGCTGCTTAGCTTTTGGGGGATCACAGCTTTCTGTAAGCTGTGCTATCAGTGCAGTTAAAGCAGAGCGCTCATTGCTTAATGCTGAGTGCTTACTCATTTGTTCTTACTGTTGCACATTCAGATTTTGTGACACAGAATGTTGTTGCTTAGGGTGAGGTTGTAAGATCGGTGCTCCTGCTGATGCCCGTATCCAGCAGTGAGCAGATGTAATACTGAATCATGGGAGAATAATCTTCTTAGGATGTGTGATCACCTCCTGAATGCTGATTTTGTTGAGATCTGAGGTAGTTCTCTGTTGCTGTGCTTTATGTTCCTGTTTTCCCAGAGAGGCCATACTGAGGGATCCTTACAGTGATGTATGCTCTGGGTCTGCTTCACCCTTGCTGTAAACTATGGCTCAGGAGATGGAAGGAGAAAAAGCTGAATGAGATCATGCAATGTGGAGAACAGGATAACCTCTGCTAGGCTGAAGTATAAACTAGTTTCAGTCATTGGGGTACAGAAAAGCTTCAGGAAAGAGGGTACAAAATCACAGGGCAGCTGATGTGGGGAGGTCTGGAGATCACCTCATCCAGCATCCTGTCCCCAGCAGGCCTAGCTGGAGGTGCTGCTCAGGGCTGTGGTCCAGCTGGGTTGTGGGTATCAGCAAGGAGGAAGACTTTCACAACCTTGCTGGAAAACCAGTATTTGACTACTGTCAGAGTAAAAGAAAAAAAAAAAACACAAACAAATGTTTTTTGTCTGTTTAAACACGTTTTGTTGTTGTTTTGGTTTGTTCCTCTTGTTCATTCACTGGATACCACCGTAAAGAGTTTGGCTCAATGGTCTTTACACCCTCCTACCAGGTATATATACACACAGACAGTATTCCCCCATAGCCTGCCATTCCCCAGGCAGAACAGCACTGTGCTCTCAGCCTCTTGTGTAACTGATGCTCCAGTCCCTTCATTGCCTTAATCATAGTGGAGAATCATAGTGTAAGAGGGAGAACCTAGAGAATAGCTCTTGTAGATCTGGTCAGGGAGAGGAAGTTTCTGTTTGGCAAGAAGTAAGAGAGGGTACAGAATGAATTCAAGCTCAAACTATATTACTAAGTTTAAGGGATAGATATGGTAGCAAACTGTTAAAGGGAAATTGAGGAAAAAGCCAAGCATGGAAAACACAGTGGCCAATTTCATATGATTAGAAGATGCTCTGAAGATGAAATTGGATAACTAAATAGAAGACAGGGTTCCAAAAGGTTTAGGAAATGCTAACAGCAGTTGTTGATTGAACTGGTGGGTTAGATGGGATGTTTAGAGAAAATAAGGGAGGGAGGACAGAGTGGTCCTGAGAGTCACTGACAGAGAAATTGACAGTTATTGACAGAGAAAAGGGAGGAGGTAGGGTCTCAGGTGACATGGTGAGAGTGTAAGTGAATGGGAGAACCAGGATATGCAAATGGAAGCTTTGAAAGAACCATGATGGAATGTGTTTGCACAGACAGCACCTGATGGAGTATGCAGTGTGCTAGTGTGTTGGTTTTCGTGCTGCTGTGGTGCTAAAAATGCTCTGCTCCCAGTGAATGGCCGCTTATGTTCAACTTTGGTGATGCAAATGAAGCCCACTGTTGGTAAAAGGGTTCAAAACTGCTACTAATCACAAGTTTGCTTCTGAGTCGTGTTGAAAAGAAATTTCATAGAATAAGCAAGGTTGGAAAACGCCTTGGAAAAGATCATCCAGTCCAGCCATTCCCCAGCATTGCCAAGGCCACCACTGACCCGTGGTACTAAGAGTGTCATCTCCACAGTGTGTGAACACTGCAGGGACAGTGACTCCAGCCCTGCCCTGGGCAGAGCTCGAATGCTGAGCACCCTCTGGGGAAGGAATTGTTCCTCAGCTCCATCTAAACCTCCCCTGGTGCAGCTCGAGGCTGTTTGCTCTTGTCCTGTCCCTTGTTCCTAGTGGTGATGTGACTAGCAATAGCTAGTAAAGGTCTTCTAGAAATAGTGCTCATTTGAATGCCTTGTAGTGAATGACTTGGCTGTAGTTCTGGTTCTAGCTTGTACCATTTAGGTCATGATGCTGACCTAAGTTTGTTCACCTTTTTGGCTGGTCAATATTGTAGCCATTCATTTGCAACAGTCTTTGTGGGTTCTGTAGTTTTAATTAATCCTTCACTGGGTTTACCTGGGAGTACTTTCCTATACCAGTACTTCGGAGTCTTGAGATGACATTTAGTGTTGATTATTCTACTACTTTAAGTCACAGAAGTTCTGTTTATCTAGTACAGTTTAAGCATTTGTCTTTCTCCAGTTTAAAATCTGAAGATACCCTCCAGTGGTAAAACACTGCATGGGATTTTGTGTATCATTCCATGAATTTGATTTTGAGATTCATCAGTGCACCTCTACGGAAGGTTTAAGGACTTTGCCAGTAGTAGACACCTGTCTACTACTGAAATAGCTTAATCAATACTTGGTCTGAACTGGTTTTATTGCTGAAGGTGATCTTTTGCCTGATATGTATCAAATATCCCTTCTTGTTCCAGTTGTCATGGATGATGATGACGATGAATCCTGTCTCCTTGATCTTATTGGGTAAGTTTTCCTTAAGCTGTTCTTCCAAAAAAGTTGGGAAAAACAGAGTGTGATTCTGTCTCAGTATTGTCTCAAAAGTGGGTGTCTTGCAAATGAGATGAGCAGCTACGCTTTGTCTCCATGTGGAGATGTGTGTATCACGAGAGCCTTAGTCCCAGTCTGTACTAACTAACTGACAGACCACTTGCAGGCATTCTCCTCAGGAGAGGCTAGGGAATGAGCATGAAGGTTGGATTTATCAGCAGTTCTCTCAGAGAGACTTGATTTTAATAAAGATAGGGATTTTAAGTGGCCCTGGCTTGTCAGGGGGGTGGGGTGGGTGCTGGTTCATTATTTCCAGATTTATTTAGAGGTTTTTAATTCTATATGGGAACCTCAAAAATGTTGAGGAGAACTAAAACATGACCCAAATACTGGTGAATTATGTATGATGAGTTCCCTTCCTTTGGCTAACATTGCTGTCAGTATTCAAGAACAGATAATAGGCTATAATGCATTAAAAGTGTCAGAAGAAAATTGAGCACTTCATATATGATGCTTTATTCAAGCTCTACCAGAAATGAGTTTGACATCAGTGTTGGAGCAGCTACTTAAAAGATCATCTTGGTTTCATATAAGTGTATTTTGCAGTCTTAAATGTAGTAAATAGATAGGCCTTTACCTTCCTCATGCACTCAAAGCTTCCAACAAAACCAGTGAGAGCTTTCACTTGAGAAAATCCCAAGTATCACAACAGTGGCTGCTGTCATATGAGGATTACTCAGTGGATGCTGTTAGCAAACCTGGCGAGTCATGGCTCACAGTTCTATTCTCTGAGGTGGACTGTGCAAGATCACTGATTGTAACTATGTGGAAACACATCCTGCGTAGAGCATAAAGGTGATAATTGACTGCATGGGACAATGAAGTGCATGAATCATGAGGATCCTGGTACAAGTTCACAGGTGGTCCAGAAAATTAAGTGCTCTCTATACAGATGAGTGTGTAAGAAATTACAGTGTTCTTTCTGCTGCCGGCAGCAGTCACTGTCTTAAGTATCTACAAGAATGGAAACCAGCTTTTTCTTATACCTGGTCTTTGATTTTGGTAAGTGCCTTCTAAAATCCCTTCCTTACTAAAGACAATATTTAAGCTGAAGAAATGTTCTTCTGTTTTAATTGCAGTTTTCATTACCTAAAGCCAGTGAGTGTGATTAATATTAAATGGCCTGGTTATTTTACTGATAAATCTTGCCAGCATAGAATCCCAGACTGTTTTGTGTTGGAAGGGACCTTAAAGCTCATCCAGTTCCAAACCCCTGCCTTGGGCAGGGACATCTTCCACTGGAGCAGCTCGCTCCAAGCCCCTGTGTCCAACCTGGCCTTGAACACTGCAGGGATGGGGCAGCCACAGCTTCTCTGGGCACCCTGTGCCAGCGCTCAGCACCTCACAGGGAAGAGCTTCTGCCTTAGATCTAACCTGAGTCTCCCCTGTTTAAGTGTAAACCCATGAAGCATAAGTATGATAGACCCTATATGAGATCAAGTTCTAGCTTTCTTTATTCTTGAAGTTCAGTGTAATCTACAGTGGAAATGACATTTTCATTTGAAAATATATGTAACCACTTCTGTGTTAGTGTAATTGTACCATAAAGTCCCTGCCAATTACTGTCCAACACATCTGTAAACACGTGAATGCAGCTTGTTTATAAAATGAATAAAGGGGAGTGGAGGTGTTTTTATGCTTTCAGAAGACTGGTTGTAAACTTGAAATATCTTGTGCCATCTTTATTTTCTGGGCTCTTGAAGACAGTAGAGAATGATTTAAATTCATACTTTACTTACATGATAATCATAGAACCACAGAATAGTTTGGGTTTGAAAGGACCTTCAAAGCTCACTTAGTTCCAACCCCCTACAGTGAGCAGGGACATCTTCACCTAGATCAAGTTGCCCAGAACCACATCCATCCTGGCCTTCAGTGTCTCCAGAGATGGAGCACCCAACACCTCTCTGTGCAGCCTGTGCCAGTGTTTCACCACTCTCATTGCAAAGAAACTTTTCCTTGCATCCAGCCTTAATCTCCCCTCTTAGTTTAAAACTGTCACCCCTTGTCCTGTTGCAAGATGCTGAGTATCTCCTGCTTCTCAAAAATGTATTAGTATTACTTGTTGAACTGTAAGGATGTTTTAAAATAAAACAGTCCATGCAATTTTCATGCTAATGGACATGCTGGGAAATGCTGTATTACTGCTGTACTAAAATAATCCCATGTAACACAAGCTCTCAGTGTGTTTTGGTTTGGTTTGTATGTGCAGTTACGTTAATGTCTCTTGGTTTCAATTTCCAAGGCTCACTCTGTCAGACCGCATCCTAAAGCTGAGTTTTGTTCACTGATAGTGTTAATGAAATACCCTGAAATTTTATTTCCCAATGTTTAATCAGTTATTTTTATGGTTGATTTAAACTTGTATTACATTGAGGGTGGAGAAAACATGTTAAAGAATCAGATCTGTAAATACCCTATTGATTTAGTAGCTAAAAAGGCATTATGGTTCAGCTCTATAGAAGAGAAGTTACCTTGTTTAGTTCCCATGTTATTTGGTAGTAGTATTTTCCTTAGATTTTGTGCTCTATGCAGTCATACTGTGTGTTTGAAGAGAATATGAATAATACCCACATAGGGGGAAGTAAAGTAGAATGCAGCTAAAATTTTGTGATGGACATAGTTTACTGCTTGAAGTACAGATGGGGTCAGCATCTGGAGACTGCGCTGATACAGAAACACAGATCCTCCCATGATACAAACTTTCAGCTTTGTGTTGCAGTCCCTGCTGGGTGTTTTTCCCATAAACCTGAGCTCTCTGAATACAGTATCTTAGTTAAATTGGCCTCACTCCTAGAAAGAGCTTCCTAAAAGTGGTAACTTTTACTTTTTGTTCTTCTTTCCTTCCCTTAAGGGACCCACAGGCACTGAATTACTTCCTCCATGGGCCTAGCAGTAAATCTGTAAGTAGCTTTCCTGTATGTTAGACATACATAAGCCTCAGTGAGTAAATGACTTTTAACCATGATTTTTGTCTTTTTTTTGTTTACCAGAGCAATGAAGACTTGACTAATGCAGAATATTCTGTAGCCAACTCAAATTCCATTTTTGCCAACTCCAATGTAAGTGCTCAGGAGTTAAATAATACTTGTATCGAGATTGCAGGTTTCTGGTATGGCTTTACTTAGCTTTTAGAAAACTGAATGAATTAGATGTGGATTTTGACCTTTTTCATATGTAAATTCTGAACTCTAGCATAGAACCATCTCCTGCTGTTGATGTTGAAGTGTTTCACTGAGTTTTCAGTGGGGAATTAATTGACAGATGCTGCGTTATTGGGCCGTGTCAGTCTGTAAAGCAGCATGCTCAGCAGTGAAAATACTCGCAGGTATAACTCTGTGCAGAAGGTGAAGTTGCTGCTGACTGAAGAAAGCAGTGTCTGTCTACTCTTCTTCCTTTGACTGGATCCCAACCATCTCAAACTGAGTGATGGTTTATCTCCTCTAGTGATTCCAGGTTTCTTTCCTTGGGCAGTTGTCAGTCTCTGTTATAAACCTCATGAGAGGCTTCCGTAGCCCTGTTACCCAGCTTAGTGACTGCTTCTACCTTCCTACTGGTACAGGTTAAAAGAGCAGAGTATGCAGTCAGCACAAGTAAGACTCTTCTTGGTAAGCGGGTACATGAAGTTACAGAGGCACTCATGTCTTGTTTAAACCAGTTCTGGTGGTGTAGGTGGCTGTTGTGAATCTGGGCAGCAGTAATTCAGATAGAAACTTGGAAGGTCCCTGCTTCCAGTTGGTGCACATAAAATTGGTTTTGGATGTTAAGCAGTCCTGGGAGCAGAGAGTGAAACGTGGGATTCTGTATTGCAGTGGGAGAGTTTCAAACTATCAATCTTGATTGCATGTAATGGTATTTATTGTTACAATGTCTGTTAGTAGTAATAGTTGTATTGTTAGTACTAGCTGGAATAGTGTTAAATGGAACCCACTAAATTACGCAGTTGTGAAAGATTCCAGATTGGTCATTGTCACTGGAGACGTTACAGATGCAATAGGGAGTTCTGCACTAGGAACCAGAGAGTTGTGAGTCCTAATAGAGCCCTTGTGAGTGATTCCTTTTTACTCTGCCTGATGGTAGCTAGGGACAGCTGATCTGTAGTTTTGGGTGTTCGTATGCAGACATTGAGACATTTCAATTCCAGTTTAAATTCTGTCAAGACAAATGTAAAAACTTCTGTCATTTTTAATTGCATTTTGAAAATATTTAAGAAGTGTATCTTAATAATTTAAAACGTGAGCGAAGCTTCATTTAAAATACATAGGGTGATTTTGAAGCAGACTGGGGTAAAATATGAATAAATATGCTTGGAGAACTGAAGTGTGTGTGTGTGGGGGGGATGTTATTGCACCTGATGATTACAACTTGCAGCATCTTCACACTGTTTGTATGAGATGAAAAAGGTAATGATTTTAAACTGACAGAGAGTGGATATAAATGAGCCTTTAGGCAGAAGCTCTTCCCTGTGAGGGTGCTGAGCGCTGGCACAGGGTGCCCAGAGAAGCTGTGGCTGCCCCATCCCTGCAGTGTTCAAGGCCACGTTGGGCACGGGCTTGGAGCACCCTGCTCTAGTGCGAGGCGTCCCTGTCCGTGTCAGGGTTGGAACTGGGTGATCCCAAGGTCCCTTCCAACACAAACTATTCTGCAATTCTATAAAACATCCCCAACATTCAAGCAGAGAAGGGTTGGAGTATGAATGTGACAGATAATTTCACCCCCACTTCTTGCATTCGTCCTGGCCTGACAAGAAACTGGATGGTTTTGACTAATCACTACATGATTTTGCAGTTTAAAAAGGTGTTCTTAGTCTAACTTTAAACTGTTGCCACTAATATTGCACATTTAGATTCATTATTTCACCTGTAGAAACCTGATACTTGTCTAGAGTTTCTGGATGTAGATTTTTAGGAAAATCCCACTGAAAACAGGCCAGAGTATAATGTCCTAATTCTGATTTTCCATAGTACAGTATTAACAGAGGTAGATCTGGTGCCACTACAGTATTAACTGTGGATTCAGTGTTTATAGTTATCTGCAATTTTTTACTGGCATAAACTACCAAGTCTGTATCATTGTTTTTCTTACTGCTTTTTTCCCAAGATTTTTCTAAAGAAAGAATTAGCATAATTCGTTAACTTTATGAAAGATGACTAATTTGCAGTTTGTCTATAAAGCATAGGATCGCAGAATGGTTTGGGTTGGAAAGAACCTTCAGATCACCCAATTCCAAGCCCCTGCCACAGGCAGGGACACCTCCCACTAGAGCAGATTTCTCCAAGCCCCTGTGTCCAACCTGGCCTTGAGCACTGCAGGGATGGGGCAGCCACAGCTTCTCTGGGCACCCTGTGCCAGCGCTCAGCACCCTCACAGGGAAGAGCTTCTGCCTTAGATCTAACCTGAACTTGCCCCTTGTCCTATCGCTGCAGTCCCTGATGAAGAGTCCCTCTCCATCATTGTTGTAGACCCCTTCAGACACTGGAAGCTGCTCTTCTCCAGACTGAGCAGCCCCAGTGTTCTCAGCCTATGTATGATTGGTGCTGCAGCCTCTGATCATCCTCGTGACCTCCTCTGGACTTGCTCCAGCAGCTCCATGTCTTTCTTACGCTGAGGACACCAGCACTCCACACAGTGCTGCTAGTGGGGTCTCATAAGAGCCGAGCAGAGGGACAGGATCACCTCCTTTGACCTGCTGCTGCTCACACTCCTTTTGATGCAGCCAAGCACATGGGTGGTTTCTGGGCTCAAGCGCACACCGAAGCGGCTCATGTTCGCTTTGCGTCGACCAACACCCCTAAGTCTTCCGCGGGGCTGCTCTGAATCACTTCTCCACCCAACCTGTAACTGTACCTGGGATTGCCCGAAGTATTGGTATCATGTAGGAGATGGATCTGGTATGACAGGGGACAGTGAACGAGCAGCTTTCTCCTGCCTTTATCCTGCTACTACTGAAATCTCGCCCCAAATTGAGTTACAGTGGAGATCTCCTCATTCCTCCTTTCTTTTACCATTTTGTCCATACAGTGCTCAGCTTGAGGAAGGGTAAATGGCACTCAGAGTATATCATACCCTCTTGAAACAGTGCAGCTGCAGAGCTGAGTGCTGTGGAGACAGGGGAAGTGGAAAGTGTAGTGTCTCCAGCAGTCTGTTGTAAGGGCATGGGTGGGATGTGACACAGGATTATGCAGGCCCAGTGTGTAGGAGAAATGTCATCTTGTGTACATGCTATGCAAAGAAAAAAGTTTGTGTGAGAAGAAGCTTAATGAGGAAACAAGGTAGAGCTTGGGGTTTCTGCAATGATGTGTTTCTTGTTTTGCATTTCAGAACACTGATCCTAAGTCGTCTGTGAAAGGTGTAAGCAGTCAGCTTGGAGAGGGGCCTAGTGATGGACTGCAGCTGTCCAGTAGCCTTCAGTTTCTTGAAGATGAACTTGTATCTTCTCCCTTACCTGATCTTACTGAGGATCAGCCTTTTGATATTCTTCAGAAGTCCTTGCAGGAGGCCAATATTACTGAACAGACTTTGGCAGAAGAGGCATATTTGGATGCCAGTGTAGGTTCTAGCCAACAGTTTGCACAAGCTCAGCTTCATCCTTCTTCATCAGCATCCTTTACTCAGGCTTCTAATGTTTCTAATTACTCAGGTCAGACGTTGCAACCTATAGGAGTTACTCAAGTGGTACAGCAACCTGTTGGAGCATCTTTTGCAAGCAATACAGTTGGTGTGCAACATGGCTTTATGCAACATGTCGGAATTAGTGTTCCCAGCCAGCATTTGTCTAATAGCAGCCAGATCAGTGGTTCTGGGCAGATCCAGTTAATTGGTTCATTCAGTAATCAGCCTTCCATGATGACCATTAATAACATTGATGGCTCTCAGATCATACTGAAAGGCAATGGTCAGCAAACACCTGCAAATATGAGTAGTGGCCTCTTGGTTCATAGACAAACCCCAAATGGTAATTCGCTATTTGGTAATTCAAATTCAAGTCCAGTAGCACAACCTGTAACTGTTCCGTTTAACAGCACAAATTTTCAGACGTCGTTGCCTGTCCATAATATCATCATTCAGAGGGGTTTGGCGCCAAACTCTAACAAAGTACCCGTTAATATCCAACCAAAGCCTGTCCAAATGGGTCAGCAGACTGCTTACAATGTGAATAACTTGGGAATACAGCAGCATCACGTACAGCAAGGGATTCCGTTTGCTTCTGCAAACTCACCTCAAAGTTCAGTAGTTGGTCCTCATATGTCTGTTAATATTGTTAACCAACAGAACACAAGGAAGACAGTTACTCCTCAGACAGTCAGCAATGCTGGAGGTAGTATTGTTATCCATTCTCCTATGGGACAGCCTCATGCACCTCAGAACCAGTTTCTCATACCTACAAGTTTGTCTGTTAATTCGAATTCAGTTCATCACGTCCAGGCCATAAATGGGCAACTTCTTCAGACTCAGCCTTCCCAGCTGGTTCCTAGCCAAGTGTCTGCTGAGCATGTAATGCTCAACAGGAACTCTACAAACATGCTGAGAGCTAACCAGTCATATTCAGGGCAGATAGTGAATAATCAGAACACGGCTGTTCAGCTTGTTTCCGGCCAGACATTCACAGCTCCTGGAAACCAAGTCATAGTCAATCACGGAACCTCACAGATTGTGGGTGGACAGGTACCCCTGCAGCAGGCGTCACCAACCGTGTTGCATTTGTCACCCAGTCAAGCTAATGTTTCTCAAGGTAGATCGAGTTTTACCACAATGTCCCCCGGGCAGTCTGCAGTCTCCAACATGTCAGCTTCGAACCGATTTGCTGTTGCAAGTTCTTCTGGGTCAGTACATCCTAGCTTGGGACCATCAGTTCAGTCTGTTGCATCAGGAGGAAACTTCACTGCAGATCAGCTCACACAGAACAGAACTCAAGTTCCCATCAGTGCATCACATCGTCTTCCAGCATCCTCTTCCAAGTCTGTCAGCACCTTCAGTCACACGTCGGTGGGAGTAACCCAACAGCAGTTTGCTTTTGGTCAGGTATGAAAGCTGCTTGAGAATGTAGCCAAAGAAACGCTTCTAAGCTGTGCTAAAACCTGGTTAACAAAGGATCCAAATTGGTGTTAACACAGAGAACGTGAATTTTGCTAGTTTGTGGTGTTACTGTGCTGAACATTACTGTGAGCCAGAGATGTGGTTTCACTCAGTATCCTAAAGTCACTGAGTGAATGAATCTGTCACTTCCATTATTGCTGAAGATTTTGCTGGTGATTTATAGTCATATTTTCAGAACTGCATAGCACTGATCTATTTCTGCTTCCATTTAAAGGAATGGATGCTCTAGCATTACACTGTGAGCTTCACTGAAAATCTTAACTGGAGAGCTAGATGTGAAGGCTTGAGTACATTCTGAGCACTTAGAAGTCTTTTGGCCTCATTAAAACTCTGTTTTTTAAGATTTGTTCCTTAGAATCTCTAAAAGGAAATACCTTTTAAAGCAGTTTGTAAAAGCATAACAGTTAAAAAATACTTTCTCTAAGAAGAGGTTTACTTAGTAATAACGGATAAAGCTTTGTGAATGTACTCTGAAGGTGAGAACTGGGCTGTTTTCCTCCAGTGGATGCAGCTGTGTGTTCAAGCCCAGGTT
>JASSUY010025730.1:0-13210 GCA_032466535.1 Forpus xanthops
TTCTTATCTCAACCTGTGGGAGTTGCATTCTTTTGATTCTCCTTCCCATTTTCCCCGGGACTGGGGAAGAAAGGGGGAGGGGGGGTGCACAGAACTGTTTGAGGGGCCTCAAACTACGACACCTGTAAATCACTCTGAGCATTTGTCTGAGAAACAGCTATGTTAACAGATCTCTCCATTATCTAAACAGCAGGAGACCCCTGCAAATTCTCTCAACAGCATCCCAGGAGTACATCCACACTGTGGAATCAGAGAGCATTTGAAAGAGAAGCTGAGGTATGGATCATTTTAACACAATTGGTGAGGAAGGAAAAATGGAAAATAAATTTTTTTAAAAATGGGGGGGGGGGGGAATTATTTCCTTAGAAATAGAATAGCAGTCATTATTCCAGAGCCTTGGCACTCCAGAACTGTGGATAACCACAGCATTTAGCAAGAAGAGATACAATGCATAGAAAGCATGTGTATTACTTTTTCTTTTTCATCAGAGGACTTTACTAACTTAGAAAAAGAAATGGTCTACTGCAGTCTACACGTATTTCAACCTTTATAAATCTACAGTCACCCACAGGACTTCGCTTCTGAAATTACTTCAGATCAGTGCGGCCATGAACAGTCAGGAGACCAGAAAAACAGCTGATAAGTAAATAAAATGAAGTATACCAAGCAAAGGACAGGACAACATTGCACATTATATGGAAGTGAAAAAAAATGGTCCTTGTATTTATCAGGACATTAAGTTACACTCAGAAGATACAGTGAGCACTTATCAGTAGGCATTAGAGACAACTTTGGAGTACAAACAAGCCTTGTAAATACACTATGAAAATCACTGAAAGTTGATGTGACCCTGGTGGCTTCCAACACGCTGTCAGGAGCAATCCTCCTAGGTGTAACCATGTGGCCAGCACCCCACAAGACAGCCCTAGCCCAGCTGTCCTTCCCTGTGGCTGAGCCTGCCGTATTCCACTGGCTCAATGCTGTTTCCACCCCTGCTGAAGAGAGCACCATCCAGCCTACCCAGTGCCCAATGCTGGCTATAACATTTGCCTGCTGTGTTGAAGACAGGCACTTCACACACTCTCCTTTCTCTGGCCTAAATTTGGGTATCTGCTGCTGGCTCTCCTTTCAGAGCTAGGCCACCTGATGTGCTGGGCCCTCCCACTCTCCCACCCGTCCTTTCTCATTTGGCTCAGGGGCCTGAGGAATGATGTAAGGAATTTAATCACTAAAAAAGGAGGAGATCTCTAAAGGGGATTATAATGAACAATATTTACTGTGGAAAACTTCAGACTGAGTGACTCTTTACTCAAGTAATGATATCCTAAAAGCTGAATCATCTTTTCTATCCACAGTTATATGGGACCCTTCATACTGAAGCATTTTCCTAAAGCATGAGAAAATAGAGGAAAAAACAAACAAACGCAACAGATTTCACTGGGTAAAAATCAAACAAAAAATCCCTGAGGGAAATAGTTAACAAAACCCCAGTCTATTAAACAAATCATTTCAAGGAGAAATCCTTTTAGACAGTCAAATTGCATGAAGAGTTTCTTCCTGACTCCTGATAAAGATAATAGATTCTGAATTATTATTATTATTGTTCTTATTGAAGAAGATTGAGGCCTAAAGTGAAAAATTAGCATCTTTTCATAAAGTGGGTAAATGTTTTCTAGTTTGAAAGGAAAAATAAGGTAAACAATGCACAGAAGAAAGGAGATTTTATTATATTAATTTGCAGAAAGAGGTGTGATACACAAAGAAATCAAACTCCTTTAGTTACAAAGGAAGTTTATATCAAGGAACAAAAAATAGAAATCATCTGGCTTAGATCAAAAAGACAGGTCTTTTTACAATAAATGGTAAGTTCAGCAAAAAAAGTAAAACTGCCTGTCACGTGTACCCCCTCAAATTGTACTGCCTGCATAGTTTTCTGTAGCTGCTATAAGAAGGTAAAATATTCAGAAAACTCATATTTCAAGTCTTCTATTATTTCTTCACTTGGATTTATTTCATTCAGTTAAACTATGACTAAAAAAAGTCTTAGAAGTGTTTCCAGAGGACACTTCTCTAAAAATAGAGGTGTGCTTAACTAGATGCATGGTTTAGTCCCAAGGAGAGGAAAATTTTCCATTCCATTTCTCAGTATTTTTAATGGTTTTGCTTCAAAAAGATTCAGCAAAGATTTGTGGACATAATGCAACTTGCAGACAACTGTATCTATTTCAGACTTTTGATTTTATCAGAAGGCCTTGAAAGGCAGATTAGAAGATTACTAATACCCATTTTAGCTATATCAGCAAGCGAATTTATAACAGTGTGTCCTCCAAATCACTGAGTTTCATTAATAGGGGTGCATGGTAGATGTGCATCCAGTAACAGAAGCTCTGATTAGATAAGCACCCAGGATTGGACTTATCGCTAATTTACTCAAAATTTTGGTTTGAAATAAGCTTGCACCCTCAAATTGAAGACGGCTTTGCAGCACCCCTCAGTTTTTATTAGGGAAAAATAATGAGAGATCTCATTCTATTTTTGGTAATTTTAATCATCATTCCAGACAAAGATACAAGCAATGAAAAGTATAGAAATTAAAAAAATAAAAGGTAAAACAGAGTATTGAATTTTTTGTGAAAAGCAAAAGAGTTACCTTCACTTTCAGAACATTTGAAATACTAATCTTATATTTATTAAACACATATTATTAAAGCATTCTTTTGTTTTTTTTGTTGTTGTACAATACTGCAATATACAGAATGTTCCATAACTCACTACAAGCAATATATGGTAGAGTTTTGCACTGGAAATTATCCATAAAAAAAATGATGTGGCCAAATTATTCATCTGCAATATTCATATTATTCAAAATTACCTGGGTTGTTCTTCAGCACTTTTTAGCAATTCTGAGCAATATAAATCACATAAATAAAATAAAAACAGTATTACTATTTCTTGAGAGAAATACCTAATTCTTATTTCAGAAAACATGTTATTTTCCTGAACTTTTGCTATAATCAAGGTATTTACTAGCATGATTTGTTTTGCCCTTCACCAGCTAAAAGAGCAAAGCTGGCAAGCTGATGACAAGATCATTACTTTATTGTTTCTTCAATGATAATAAACTTTAAGTAGAGGAATTACACAAATCTGAAGACTTAGGTTTCCTTAGCCAACAGTTATAATTCCAAATTATTTGATATCGACATACCTGGACTTTTATATCCATTCAGGGTAAAAAAGTTTATTTACCAGATGAGGCAAAATTATTGTTTGAGTATCAATATTCAAAAATTACCAGATGAAGAAGTCTTTTGTTTCTGTAGCAGGTTGTTCGCTAGTTTGTTCTTTGTCGCTGTTACATCTTTATGACTTTATATCTTTTCATTAATTGCTGATAACACGAGTAGCTAAAAATTAAACAAAACCCAATATGATGTCATTTATTTATTCTGAGGTACTCATGTGGTGTGGATACACAAGATGTCAAATTAAGACTATTTAGTGCTCTTAGAACCAGAAATTTTAAGCTCTTGAGAGCACAAGTATGAGCCAGGTCTTGAGGAATTTGTTTCTTGGACTGACGGGATGACTGTGTTGACTGGTCCAGCTCCAGGATGAAGACTATAGATAATGAGGATAGAGACAGATGGCTCATAAATCAGGATGAGTCAGATTTCTTAGTAACATTCATTTTACCTTTGATTAACAGGATGTAGCTACCATACTTACTCATCCATCAGCCTGCAATACAATCAAGTAATCATAAAAAAAAACAAAAAAAACCAAAAAATACAACACTCCTCTCTGTCAATAACCACGTAAGGGAGCATTATTTATATTCATTAAAAAAGTCAAAGATTTGTGCATCTCTCTGTGCATCCTGGGCATTTGGCTGCAGAGGCTCAGGAGCAAGTCAGGTAATGGCACAAATCTCCAGCTTCAGCAAGACTTGTTTGAGAGAGCTGTGCTAGGAAGTCATATTAGGGTCACCCCAGATGGCACATACAGGAAACTCCCTCTGTGTATGTACTGTACAGAGGATGTGTTTGGTTTTACATATAAGCTATACAAATTAGCACAGTGTCCTGCTATATCAGTCACTTGTCAAATGCCTGCATCATTTGCCTGCTTATCCTGTGCCAAAGTAGAGCTCAAACCCAAAGTTTTGGTAATTTTAAATGTAATTTTAGGTGCACAAAGGTTTTCATGGACTTTCACGTGCTTGAAATTATGCATATGCGAAAAGCAACTGATAACATTTTAAATCAAAGTATTACACTTAAAGGTAATTCCAGGAATGTTACATTTAAAATGTGTAGGAAAGAAGTTAATCTTTCCTAATTACCAAGTCCACCATAACAGCTTACCAGCCTTTGAGGACATTCAGTAACCTTCATAAACACTGTTTGTTTTGTTTTTTTTTTTCTGGAAGATATATGTCCAGCTCATGGAAAAATTTCTGAATAGAATCTTATAAACAGAAGGATAAAACATAATAATAATTACTTCCTACCCCATCCTCTATATATTTAAGTTTAGGGCATGAAAGCTATTTAGAAACAGCAATAGCAAAACATTTGGGCTATGTATGCTTACCTATATGTATATTTGACTGAAAACGTGAAATGTATGTTTGAGATTGTAGAGTTCTAAAAACGCAGGAAGCAGAAATCTGGTAATAGAAAATGTTTTTTTTTCTATACTGATATCATTGAACTGTGGCAAAACATGAATGTAGATAAATCCTAACATGGCAGGCCTGATAAAGGGTTCTGCTAAGCTGAGCTGCTGGTCTGGTGGAAGTAGGATAGATGCATTCATATAACTTCCAGCTTTGCATGGGCTTTCTTTCTCCTCAGGGATAAAATCAATACTTTTCCTCATATGCTATGGTAGAAACCTGAAGGACTGAAGCAATCTCACTGAAGGAACAGGCAACTCAGATGAATTTAATAAATTGAATTGGTTTATAGCAGGATAGTAGCACCTTTTTTAGAGGGTCTTTCCAAGGACAAGCAAAGCAATTCACATTTGGCTCAACAGCAGTCACTTACATAGCAGGAAAGAATAATTGCCCTATTACAGGAATGAGAGGTGAAATTTAATAGCTTAAGTTATTTTGTGGGTCAGATAAGACAATCATGGTAGTTCTTTTTGACCTTAAAAATCTATGGGCCTCTGCTTTAAGCTGTAGAAGCCCTTCTAGATTTTTTTATGTATGGCCTAAAAGCTGAACACTGTTTAGAAAGATTAGAAACCTTTTTTCTTCCCTTTCCTGGTAAAGACATGGTAGGAGGCAGATGATGATTTTACCCACCCTTTTTAAAAACCTCTAATTTCATTTCAGACACACTGATAACAATTTCTTTATTCCCTCAAAGGCTTCTGTCATCTCTGACTGAATTGCATTTTTAGTAGATTCAAAAGTCACATTAAAGAACACAAGCATGTATCATTCCTTGATCTTTGCAGCACATAGAGTGTGGCAAAAGAAATGAATACAAAGCACTAAATAGTATTTCATAGTTTCACATCAGATTAGTATAATAACAAATCCTGAATTATGCAATTTGATTGCCTACAAAACTGGGTGAAAGTAATGATTTTCATTTCCCTGACAATACTTCAAGAGCTAATCATAAGTGGTGAAAAGCTGACTGTTGTATTCTTCCACTCCTGTGAAAACACTTAACGTCTTCCAGTTTCTGTCAATAGCGAAGGAAAAAGTAGAAACAATGGCCAGATTGTGTGTATTTTTATGGATTAGTTTTCCAACTCAAACAGTCTGCTGTCTTCAAAAAGGGTGTATTTTGCTAGAAATATTTCCGCAGAATAAAAGTTTCAAATGCAAAAAATAGAGTCACCCAGTGGTCTGGACATATCTTACTTTTATACTCAAAGCAATAAATTATTTTCCTGGGAAATGTCATACCTCTTTCAACTGGAGTGTAGTATGTCCTACTTCAATGAAAGGACTCATCTCTACTTCATCGGCATTCATCACCATAGTCTTTGTTTTCTCATGCTCAATAATTTTGCCATTGATTTTGGGACACTGTTTCTATGAACAAAGTGGTTTTGAGCAAGTACTGCAATGTCTTGATTGCCTGTAAGATAATTAATTCCATAGAGGACGTATCTGTAGAAGAGGCTGTATATAAAATCAAACCAAAGATTTCCTCTGTTCAAACTCCATATATTCTTATCCCTGGCTATAATATGATTTTGGATATTTAGGGGAATCAAATGATTTAGTGGCTTACAATGCTGATGTGTCTTCAATTTAGCTCAGTTTCCTACATAGCTGTTGTCCAAAAATTCCTCTACTTTACCAATGCATATTAATCTATATATATGAAATCTGCACCAAAATCTTGTGATTCTTTTGGTAAAAATTGCTGATACAGCTTGCAGCATATTAGAAACCAGGCATACCCTTTGCCTTAAGTTGCTTATCAGCTCTGGGTGAAGACAAACTGACACTTCTCCAGTGTCTTCCAATTAACTTTTATACAGCTGAATAAGTTCTTTCACTATTCACAGAAGTATTATGGAGCAATTGAGCATAGAGCCCCATCAAATCATCATCCAATAGTAGCTGTGAAAACAGCTCACCTGTAGATGAAATATAGGAGTCAGATCTGATGATTTTATCAAAAGAAGAGGATCAAACAACAATAAAATAAAATTCTAAAAAAATAAAAACAGAAACTAGCTTCTTTTTTTTTTTTTTCTTGTTTTTTCTTTTTTATTTCACCTGTACTAAATATGGTAACAACTATTACCTCTAATATTATGGCAACAACTACTACTTCACAATATTATGGCAACAACTACTACTTCACAATATTATCATTATAAACTAATGTATAAAAACCATCAATCAGAATGTTCAGGGGAAGATCTGGCTCCACACAAAAGTGATGTCATGGGAAGTTTCATACTTCTTTTTAAACAAAACTAGGAATTATCCCAGTCAATATTATCTACATGATATCTACATGACATGTCTCAAGTGAAAACACTACGGCAGCTATAGGTGTTGCCTTCCTCACTTCCTGTTAGTCTAAATATGTCAGATAACTAAAATAAAATTATCACAAAGCTCCAAATTCAATTGAAAATAAGATGTGAAAGCTGAATATATTTTGTACACACTTATTTTCAGGTGTATTTAAGAGACTTGCAAATAAAGTAGAAGAGAAGAGAATTATTTAAAGCTGTGCTCAGATTTGTCTTACAAAGACACAGAAAAAAGTGTTGCAACAGCCAGCATTTTGAACTTCATCAGAAGAGGTCAGCATCATTACAATGAGCTCATTCAGTATTTGTAGAATACAAATGAAGGCAAATCCAGTATTTCTAGAATAGAATGAAACTGTCTACATAGCGGTTTCCTGATAAAACCTTCCATCCCATGAGGTTAACAAACTAACTTCTTAACCTGTTAGACATGGTAAGTGGCATAATTTTTCAACAATTATAAATGACTGCAAATATCTGTTAAATCCTTACTCAGCTCTGCTTCAGGAGGTATACTGTATCCTTACAACATAGCTGTCTACCTTTGACACTAATACTCTGCAGCCAGCACTGGCTAGCTCCTTTCCCCTTTGCTTCCCTTTCTTTCACTTCACTTTCCTCACAACTCATTGCGTCAATCAAAATAATAAGGCAATTTCTTTTCAAATATCATCCTTTGTGGATTTTGGGTTTACCTCTTCAGATCATGCTATTTTATTATCCACTAACATAATTTGGGGTAACTTAGACTGTATTTTTAAAAAAAAAATCCTTTGCTTCTCCTTAGTACCAAAAGTGGGAAGCAATTTTCTTTCATGACTAATGTTCAAAAGTGAGGATTAATAACCAAATAGTCTAGTCTTTTCTGCCTTGTGTATGTTTCTCAGGTGAACCTGGATGCCTTTGACTACATTGTTTTTCATGTTTGAATAGAAACTTATTCTGGAGAACATTTCACTGAAATTGGCACCAAAACACAGAAGGTATCTGAAAATATTTTACAGTTCAAGCATATAAAGAATTGAAAAAAGACATGAAGAGATTCAGAGCAGCTCTGCAGAGAAGGACTCGGGGATGTTGGTCAATGAGAAAATGAACATGAGCTGGCTTCAGTGTGTTCTTGCAACCCAGAAAGCCAACCATATCCTGGGCTGCATCAGGAGGACATGATCAGTTGGTTGAAGGAGATGATCCTGCCCCTCCACTCTGCTCTCGTTTGACCTCACTTGGAGTATTGTGTGCAGTTCTAATGTCTTCAACATCAAATGGACATGCAACTGTTGGAACAAGTCCAGAGGAGGGCCATGAGGATAATCAGGGGACCGGAGCACCTCCTGTATGAAGACAGGCTGAAAAAGTTGAGGCTGTTCAGCCTGGAGAAGAGAAGGCTGCATGGAGACCCCCTGCTGCTGCCTTCTAGTATGTGAAGGAGTTCTATAGGGATGCTGGGGAGGGAGATTCTTCATTAAGGGCTGTAGCGATAGGACAAGGGGTAAGGGGTTCAAACTTGAGCAGGGGAAGTTTAGATTGGATCTGAGGAAGAAGTTCTTTACTGTAAGGGTGGTGAGGCACTGCAATGGGTTGCCCAGGGAAGTTATGAATGCTCCATTGCTGGCAGTGTTCAAGGCTGGGCTGGACAGAGCCTTTTGTGGCATGGTTTAGTGGGAGGTGTCCCTGCCCCTGGCAGGGGGTTTGGAACTAGATGATCTTAAGGTCCTTTCCAATCCTAACTATTCTATAATTCTATGGCATGCAATTAGAGCTGCAAAATATATTTATCCTGATTTCAGTGGGCTGAAGTGCTTACATTTGTTGTAAGAAAGTCATGGGATTTTAACATGCCTAAAAAGTTTGTTGCGTTGATCAGAGAATAATAGAACATGAGTTTAACAGTTAATTCCAGCATAAGACTGCTGCTTAACAGACCAATTTGCCTTCTATTTTTTTCACATTTCTGCAGAACTGAAAGTAATTCTTCTGGAAAACTAGATCTTAAGAAATATATCCCATTTTTTACATGAAGAAAGTAATTTAAATGTAATACATTTGAGAAAATAATGCACCTTTTTAAACACTTTTTAAACACTGTTAATGTAATAAATCTTGCTATTGAAATAACCTTTTGAACATGAATTATTGATCAGAATATAGAACTTCGTCTTCTTGGTTTTCAGAGTTTTTGGACAAAAATGTTAGAGGGTGAAATAGTATTTTCTGAGATAACTTTTCCTGGACTATGGCTTACAAGACTTCAGATTCCTGACTAAACAAGAGAATCAGTCACCATCTTTCTTTCTTAACTGGGTAATAGGTGATAACAAAATTTGTAAAAATAAAAAAGAAATAAAAATTAAATATGAACATGATGGATCTCATCAACTATTTACTGCACTACTATGTGTTCAAGCACAGTTTGGTGGCTTACTGTTTCAGTGAAGAAAACTATGGACATGGATTCAAGCTTTCATTAGCAGAAACCTACCAGAAGTATCTTCTGGCTTCTGAACCACTGTGGTTTAATATATGTACCATACTAAAAACTTGGGCAGTGGATATGAGTTCTACATCTTGCTGAGTGCATTTCACTCCTCCACTGTAATTTAAGACATGTGAAGATAATTCTGAGAAGAAAACCTCACAGGCTAGAATGTGTTCAAGAACAAAGACAAAAAATCTTTTGTGCATAGTATAAATAGCAGCTTCAGATTCATATAATTAAAATCCACATAGGGTGGCAAGCTAAACTTACTATGTCTATATATTAAGTATGTTTTAGAAAATGTTTCAAGAAAACTCAAAGTAGTTCAGACTAGTATATTTAAATGATATTTTGCTGTTTGGCTTTTTTCTTTTCTAGATCCATCTGTTTGGAGATTACCATTTTCATCATACATCCAAACAGATAATAAATAATATTTAGCAAGGAATAGTTAAAATTTATGAACTGGTTTTACCTCGTTTTGGAAAATTAACCTTCAATGTCTCAAGTTTCTGACAATGCAAAGGCCTATTCTGAGCCATCTGAGTATCACCTTCAAGTCTGTGACTGAGATACTGTTGCAAATATTTCAGTAAGAGGCTGCCATATATTTGGTACTTAAAATCATAGTTAAACCTCACTGCAGCCTTTCAGTTCTTATAAGGGACCTATAAGAAAGATAGGGAAAGACATTTTAGCAGGGCCTGTTGTGATAGGAGACGGGTAATGGCTTTAAAGTAAAAGTAATGTTAATGGTCTCAAAGTAAAAGACTGGATGCAAGGATGAAATATTTTACAACAAGAATGGTAAAATACTGGAACAGGTTTCCCAGAAAGGTGGTAGATGCACCATCCCTGGAGACATTCAAGCCCAGGCTGGATGTGGTTCTAGGCAACCTGATCTAGTTGAAGATGTCCCTGCTTATGAAAGGGGTGGAATTAGAAAGGTCCCTTCCAGTCTAAACTGTGCATGGTTCTATGGTACTGCCTCCTCTTGTGTCCCAGAAAACTAAAAAAAATCCAAACGTATTCAGCCTATTTTGAATCAGTAGCATAAAGTTTGTGCTCTTTTTACACTCCTGTAGCATTTAAAGCAGGCTTTGCTTCATTTCATCACAAGTTATGACTGATGAATCCAAATTTGCTGCTGTAGCTTCAGGGAGAGGAATCTAAACCTTTTCTGAATGGTGTAGAATTGCCCTTCACTGAAGCGGGCAGTCATCTTCTATGCTAATTAATGAACATCCCTCTCATCCAGGGCTGCCAGAGGAATTTTGTTTAGAGAAAAAAAAACCACAACAATTTATTGCAATATCTTCATCCTCCCTTCTGGCTGCCAGTTCCTCTTCTCAGACATGCTCATCATGTCCCTGATTCACTTTCGTCTCATTGTTCCATGAATATATTGATGATGGCTTCAAGTGAAGCCTCTTCAGTGTGTTAGGCTTCTTACAAGATAAAGTCAGGCAGAGAAGAAGTAGTAGGAAGAAACTGAATAGAATCTGTTGGTAGAGAAAAATCAATAAAAGAACTGGGAATGACAGTTGACTGAGGTGAGAAAGAAATCAGGAGCTCAAGGAACCAGGAAGGAAAAAGAGGCTGTGGTCTGCTACAGTAAAGTGAGTGCGAGAACTCTGAACATTTATCCTGACTCTAATGACAAATATATTCCAGACAACATAAGAAAGGTTCAGATTTCCATGTAATGTAGACATAGTTATACAGCCATGAAAAAGGATTCAATGCATTTCTCTTAAACCATTTGTCTCTCTTGTATGCAGGCTTATACCATATGAACATATGCATGTATTTAACACTTGAGACCTATTGTTACTCTTTTAAGTACAATTTTTCTTTAAAAGTGACACTTTACAGTGGTTTATGTGTAATGTTCTAGTGTTCTAATCATGTTAGGTCAGATTAGATTCTGTGCAAATTACTAGAATGAGTTAAATTCTTTGACAAAGAACAAGAATGTGAGAGAAACATACCTCAAATTTTTAACCTGACAGCTTATTTAAATTTTTGTTTTGAAGTCTTTATATTGTATCAGAATCAATATAATTCACAGAAAGATGAAAATAAGTGAAATTTTACCAAAAAAGTGTTTGCTTTTTTTTTATATTAAAATAAAATGAAAAGCAAAATGCACTATGAGCAGAGGACTAAATGAAATTTTATTTTCTAAGAATCTGTGTATTTCAACAAAATTTTCTGTTAAAATAACTTCAGCAGTCTACTTGACATTTTCTTTGCCTAGACGTATTCTACAGTAATTTCACTAATTCTTCCTATCATAGCTCCAATATCCCTTCCAACACACGCAGAGGTATATTCTGCACCATCAAATCATCGTCTGGGAAAGATGTAGGGCATATTGTTGCTGCTTTTTATGCATTCAAGCATAACTTCTGAACTGAAACTGTTATTTTTTTTCTCAAAGTTTACCTTATCTACCCATATAAAAACTTTCATATATAATGAAAAGGAAAGGATACCTATGAGACTGGAACCCTTCCTGTACCTTTTGTTAAGGATTGAATAAAAGTTTAAAAAGTTACTAATGTGGGGCAGATAGATGGAAAAACAGACTCTGCAATCTCTGGAATTAACAAAACTATTTCTCCTCGTTTCAGTTGTTAACAGTTATTTTTCTTTCCTCAGTGGAGAGAACAATTGAGAGTATACAAAAAAAAAACAAACAAACAAAAAAAAAACAACCAGTTGTGGGGGCCTTCAGTCTCAACTGGTTTATTATCTATTTTCTCTTGCAGGCTGGGTCACTATATTTACGTTCGAGGACTGTGTTCTGCTGTTTGGGGACAGGTCATTCTTTTTGTAGTAAAGTCATCTGGCCATCTATCATTATGTCAGCCATTCTCTTTACTCAGCTGGTGACTGTTTTCTTGCCTTGTTCAGGAGAGTAGACCCATTCTGATATGGTTTCTTCATCAGCTGTTTTCTCTGTTGTATTATTAATGGGATCTATAAGAGTTTTGATCTGAAGAGCTGAGTCCATTGAAGAGCTAGACATCCACTGACTTTGCTGTGTACAAGAATGACTACTTTTCACTCTTCTGTGCTTAGCAGTATTTTCATGATCCATTCATAGTCTTTATTGTGACACTGACATAATGAGATCATAATGGAGGATTCTGTTATAAAGAAGATTTTTTATGATTTTAATTAAGATCAGTGTGAGTTCTACTTTTTACTTCAACTTAAGTAAACCACCTCTGTGTGCTAGTTGACTATTATTTACTTACTTTAAGTTAAAACAAAAAGATATACAGAAGCTAAACATTTGTTACAGGATTGCATCACATGGTACTGCTATAGGGAAATGTTATGAAAAATGTCTTTAACAAATTTGACTTTTTCAAAATTATTATTTGAATAAAGATGCTACTACCTGTACATACCCTGGGCTGATTCAGTATTTAGCACACTTATGCTATCACACATCTGTGTCTTTCTATCTACTCTCAGTTCATGGTCTGAATGAAAAATATTGATGAATTGCAAATACGGCACACCAAGAAGTTAGCATTTTCAGTCTGGAGGAATGAAAATTCCTTTTATTTTCCTTTTGTTTTCTCTTTTCTTTTTTTTCTTTTCTTTTCCTTTCTTTTTTTCTTTTCTTTTCTTTTCTTTTCTTTTCTTTTCTTTTCTTTTCTTTTCTTCTTTTCTTTTCTTTTCTTTTCTTTT
>JASSUY010025731.1:0-34871 GCA_032466535.1 Forpus xanthops
CCTTCCAGTATCTGAAGGGGGCCTATAGGGATGCTGGGGAGGGATTCTTCATGAGGGACTGTAATGAGAGGACAAGGGGTAAAGGGTTCAAACTTAAACAGGGGAAGTTTAGATTGTGCCTGAGGAAGAAATTCTTTACTGTGAGGGTGGTGAGCCACTGGAATGGGTTATCCAATGAAGCTGTGAATGCTTCATCCCTGGTCGTGTTAAAGCAGGTTGGATAGAGCCTTGGATGCCATGATTTAGTGTGAGGTGTCCCTGCCCCTGGCAGGGGGCTTGGAACTAGACGATCTTTATGTCCCTTCCAACTCTAACTATTGTATGACTCTATGATTCTATTTGTCATCACGTACACTTGTTATTTTATTGGCATTATTTCTTGTAACTGAGCTAATCTTCAAAGTCTTCATTCATTCCATATCTTTTTCTTTTCCTCAGTGACTCTCTTTTCCATTTTCCTTGCTCAGACATTCTTCATCTTTTGTGACAGCTAATGTCATTTCCCTCTTGTAGCAGGTGGAACCAGTGAATCAGAATTCGTGTTGCAGTCTCATTACTTTGTACCTATCAAAAATATAAATTAGATAGTCACTGCTGGAAGATAATTCCTTCTGCTGTTTCTACAGTGCACTTCACAGGTGAATTCCATTATAAGCAGTCATTTTTCTGCATCTGATTATCTTGAATGAGGAGAAATTTCTATGTATCTTTAACTTCTCTGAGGCCAGCTCCTACTTATAAGATCTGAACTCCTGGAATTGGAGGGTAGGATAACACTGTTTTCAGAATGGCATCTTCTTCAAATCTGCAACCATTGGAAACTGGTTAATTTCGAAGGTATGCCATGATTGGCAATGCCATAATGTTATTATACTACATACAGAATACCTACAATTCAGAAGGTTATCGAACTGCAGACTTTCACATGTATCTCTATGTCTCTCCTAATGATTCTAAAATCCATTGGCTGATTTTAACCCAGCTTGTCAAAAGAATAATCATAAAGGTCTTAATACATGCAAGATTGGTGAAATCAAATATTTGGATGGAGCATCATTTATCCATGAGGAGCAGCACAATTTTGCCAATCCATTGCTGTCTCTAAGTTTGTGATTGAGTGGTTCTCTGAGAATAGTATGTTGACTAAATTCAGTAGCAACATGTTGTTCTACATTTTTCTCTAGACTAAAACCATGTTACCTCTGTAGAACACATATAAAGTAAGTAGACTGTTATGTTGGTTTATAACTTTGCATTCTAGATTAGCAATGAAGATTATATTAGCCTATTGTAAACTGAATGCTCTTCCTCTGTACATTTCTTCTAGTGTTAAAAAAACCCCACCTGATATCCATCCTTTGTCCCCCTTTCAAATATTAAATAGTTTATTTAACCATGTTCCTAATCAACACAGGCTTGAAAATTTAAAAAATAAAATAAAAAAAAACAAACAAACTTTCATACTAAATGAATGTTGTTTCCCTTAGACACTTATGCATGGTGGTAAATTAATGCAGATTTAATTAGAATCACTCAAATGCCAAAGTAAATATCCTTCCAAATTTAGATCTTTTTATCAACAGCAAAGAAGTAATTAACCAAATTCTTTGTGTGAAAACTTGCATGTGACATTTTCAACATAAGAGCTAGGTGAAAAACCATCCAAAGAAGGTAAGATATGCAGTTAGGAAGAATTCAGAGTAGAAAAGTACCCTCTTTCATGTACTAAAATTGAATTTTTTTTCTGAAACCTGTAAATATTGGAAATTATAGGAACACTCATAAAGGTGAAGCAGCCAATGGATGTTTTTCCATTAACTGGAAACTGGTCTGGATGTTCCTTCTATTTTTACTCTGGCTTTTATTACCTCAATTTTATTAGTCTTATTGGCTACTTGAAGTACCTAGCTGATTTGTGAGGTAGTATCTGTTCATTTCTCCAAACACATTTTTGAACAAAAGACTCCAGGGTTTTGAGGGGAGAAAACTGGAAAGGAAAGACAGAGGAAGGGGAAAGAACCCTTCAACCCAGGGTAGAATTTCTGCTTTTTTGGGCAAATATTTGTTTTGCTAATGCCAAAGAAAAAGGAGTTGATTTCACAGTGGGGGAGCTGAGGGTGTTCATGGGCAACAGGTCTAATTTCAGTTTATTTGGGTAATTTACTTCCAAACACCTGTTTTATATTTTTAATAAACTTATTAAATATGAGTGCAAAAAGGTTAATTTTCTTATCCACTTTGCAATGAGACGGAAAATTAATATTTTTGTGGTACTTCCTATGGACTCTTGAGGTAAAAAGGCAACATGGAGGAAAGCATGAACATAATGATTGAATGTGTCTTGGTTAGGAGTTGTCCTGCTGAGCATCGTTTGTTGAAGAAAAGGGTGAGCAGTAAGATGGACAGGAAATTTTTCAGTAGTAGTAATTCCCTGTAGTCTGACTTGGAAAGCCTTGAGAATTGGGTTTGCTCCAGGCCAGACGAATCAAAGCTTGTGAAAGTTACTGCCCTGTGGCTGGATTTTGGAAAATTCTGGAGGCATATAATTCAAATCTTTGCATTCCTCACCTCGATTTATTCTGTCATTCAATTATTTGCATGTTGACTGGCTGTGCTATGAAATAAATGCTAAAGTGAAATATAGGCAAAAAGTATTCAAGTCATCAAAACTATAATATTTACTATCTCTGTTCACAAGCTAAAAAACAATCACAGGCTATTTTCCTTGTCCACTCTCTTTATAGAGATTAAAATTCAGTTCCTCCATTTAGCTTCTACCATTGTTCTGTCTTATTCTGAGTGAAGGCAGCCAGCAAACAGCCAGCTGCTTTTATTTGCCTCTGCCTCTTCCTTTGTCCAGTCCCCCCAGCCTTATAATGCTCTTTTCCTTCCTTTCTCTCTGTACATCTTTCTTTTCCCCTCTGCTGCCTTGATAGCAGGGCAGGAACTGGTGAGCTGAGATTGCTGTGTTCAGCTGGAGTCAGCCTGCGCCGGGCAAGCAAGCTGTGCAGATGTCACCTTCCCAAGGTCTGACAGGCCTTCTTGAGGCACTTGCTAAGTGATATCTTTCAAAAGCTTTCAGCATAACATCACTCAAGGAAGGTTTCGTATGAGCAGTGCTCTCACAGTTCAAGGTGATTCTCTTCTGAAAAACGTGAAGTTTTTCCACTAATGTGGAAATGTTAGTTACAGAGGGCCTTAGCAAAGAGACAAGGCAAAACCAAACTGCCTTTGTTCTCCAAAGTGGCTGAATGTTTTTCTTCTTTGCCAATTTCTCTCAAAATCATTAAACTAAAGGCCAAAAGCTCACATGAAAAATCAAACAGGTCCAGTAATAAAAGTTTGTCTGAAACCTGAAATCAGTGTCTCAGAGAGGACCACAGTTGAGTGTGTCTACTTGCTGCAGCAGTAACTTCTTAAAGGCTGATTTTAATACCCTGGGAACAGCCCTTCACTGGGGGCTATGGGAAGGGACAGGAGGAAGCTTTTCTCGGAAGGTCACTCATCTTTCTCCAGGGATTGTTTTTGATGCTTTTTTGTTGGCTTTTGTGGGGCAAGGTGAATAGAACCAAGAATTTGGTCTTATTTAGCTGAACTTGGAGATTCAGCAAAATGGCTTTATCTTGTGAAATAATTGTAGCCATGGAAGTCACTGGGAACATTTTTTCAATGGAAGCACATGTTTTGAATGTTTCTTATGTTTTTTCAATTTTAAATGAAAGCATATTTAGGCCAGGGTAGGTTAAATAAGTTTTGAAAATATTAATTATGGAACTGTTCTCCTAGCTAGCCAAGCATTATCTGTCTTTTGTGAGTATGATGATTTTTAACTACTGACAATTTGACTTTACATGAAAAGGGGAATGATAGTGGTAGTAAAACTGTGTAAAACTCTCAGAAGATGCTTAATATCACCTATCAATGATTTTTTATATATATTTACTGTGAGGATGGTGAGGCACTAGAATAGGCTGTCCAAAGAAGTAGTAAATGCTCCATTCCTGGAAGTGTTCAAGGCCAGGTTGGACAGAGCCTTGGGTGACATGGTCTAGTGTTAGGCATGCCTGCACATGAAATAGCTGATCCTAAGGTCCTTACCAACCCAAACTATTTTGTGATTTATTATTCCATGATATACATCTGTATTTATGCTGCATAAATGAAACACTTGACAGTTATGGAGCATTATATTTTTAATGAGGAAGACTCACTAATCTCATCAGGTTAGGACAAATTTGGTACTCTAAAGGGTAAAAAATACAAATTTGAACCAGGGAAGCTATTATCTCATATTACAACTTCCATATATGTCTATGCCTGTATCTCAAAAGGCAATAAGGCATACAGTGGAAATTAAGTTTGGATCTCATGGGTAAGATAGTAGTTTTATGTTCAGAACTTAGTTGCAGCAGAACTGCTTGAAATAGAAACATTTATTTTCTGCTGAGTGTAAAATAAAGACAAAACACTTTAGAATCATAGAATAGTTAGGGTTGGAAAGGACATTAATATCATTTAGTTCTAACCTCCCTGCCATGGGCAGGGACACCTCTCACTAAACCATGTCACCCAAGGCTATTTCCAACTGGGCCTTGAGTATTGCCAGGGATAGAGCATTCGTAGCTTCATTGGATAACCCATTCCAGTGGCTCACCACCCTCACAGTAAAGAATTTCTTCCTCATATCTAATCTAATTTTCCCTTGTTTAAGTTTTTACCCACTGCCCTTTGTCCTCTCACTACAGTCCCTAATGAAGAGTCCCTTCCAGTATTCCTATAGGCCCCCTTCAGATACTGGAAGGCTGCTATGAGGTCTCCACGCAGCCTTCTCTTCTTCAGGCTGAACAGCCACAACTTTCTCATCCTATCTTCATGCAGAAGGTGCTCCAGCCCCCTGATCATCCTCATGGCCCTCCTCTGCACTTGTTCCAACAGTTCCATGTCCTTTTTATGTTGAGGACACCAGAACTGCACACAGTACTGCAAGTGACATCTCAGGAGAGCAGAGTAGAGAGGCAGGATTACCTCCTTCAGCCTCCTGGTCATGCTCCTTTTGATGCAGCCCAGGATGTGGTTGGCATCAGCCCACCTCACAAGCATGTCAAGGTCCCTCTGGATGGAATTCCTTCTCTCCAGCGTATCAATTAAACCACAGAACTTCATGTCATTTACAAACTTGCTGAGGGCACACTCAATTCCACTGTCCATGTCACTGACAAAGATGTTGAACAAGATCGGTCCCAACATTAACCCCCTGGTGGTCACCACCTGTTACTGGTCTCCACCTGGACATTGAGCCATTGACTACTGTTTGCTTGCAGCCATCCAGCCTGTTCTTTATCCACCAAGTGGTCCACTTATCAAACTGATATATCTCCAATTTAGAGACAAAGATGTTGTGGGGGACAATGTTTAACGCTTTGCACAAGTCCAGGTAGATGACATCAGCTGCTCTACCCCTGTCCATTAGTTCCATAGCCCCATCATAGAAGGCTGCCAAATTGACCAGGCAGGATTTTCCCTTAGTGAAGCTGTGCTGGCTGCCACCAAACACCTTGTTGCTTTTCATGTGCCTTAGCATGCCTTCCAGGAGAATCTGCTCCAAGATTTTGCCAGGTACAGAGGTGAGACTGACTGACTTTCTTAAAAATAAAAATGGATAATGTGTAATATCAGTGCAGAATGGGGAAATGATCATAGAAAGAATGATATGTCCACTTACACTATTTGAGGAGCGAAATATGTTCATCTTCAATTGTTGAGAGCCAGCTATGGAGACAATTTTTTGCTTCTTTTTAACAGCCAATCAATTCTTTTGGAGCCATTTTTCAATTCTGTTTTAATATCTGAAAGAATTTTAAAGAACCAAATTTTAATCTTTCCGAAACAGTAAGTTGTTATTTGACAGGTGTAATTCACATCTATGGTGGTTGCACCATATAGGTATATTAGTGCCAGAGTTAAATGTGTCATCTTTTCTTATTTACAGCTTTTCTTATTTCATGGTTCCACTAAGAAGGTTAAATCACTTCAAAGATTTGCTCTCGGCCATGTATCAATTCACACCTCCCAGGAGATCTTCAAACCACAAAGATGTACAAAGTGTCACCAAAGTGTAAGTTTGATAGATCATGTACAATCCATTTACCTTCTGGGAAGTAAAATGAAAACTAGAAAGGCAAATGGCATATTTTTGGGTTTTTATACTTGTATTAATTTTTGCTTATATCTTTCATGGGAAAGTAAGTGCTAATTATCAATGAAATATGTATTGAGTACATATTTTTATTTATGGAAACTTTTTTTTTAAAGACTGGAGGCTGAGGCATTAGTTAGCTGCTAATACTGCTCTTGCTCAGTTTCTGAAATTATTCTCATGCACAGTAATGAATAATACTTTGTGTCATAAAGTTACAGCAGGATATGGATTTTATACCAGAAAAAATCCTGTTGCTCTACAATTGAATGGCTCACATAATCTTTTCATTCTTCTACATGGTAAAGAGCTTTATTTAGACGATAAAAATGAATATGCAGGTGGTGTGAAATACTAACGCTAGATGATTCCACAGAGCATGGAGTTAGGTGGGCTTTTATTTTCTATCCTTCTTATTGATCTGGAATCACAGAAAAATAATTTTCTATCTTAAAAGCACTGTCCTGTAGGGCCCTACTAACAGGGTTAATTGGACTAAGCCCTGCCAGCTTTTAGGGAATAGCTTCTGATACAGATGGACTATTTGACTCATAGAAGGTTCACAGGTTTGATGCATAATTAGCCAGTGATATTAACACAGGGAAAAGCTTTAGGAATAGGAATGAAAGCTGGCAGAAATGATCTGGTAAAGGAGAGATTAAATAGAGCTAAAAAGAAGGGACTTTCGTGTCTGCTTCTGGTGCTTTTACTGATTCCTTCAGTATGTCTGGAGGCACAATACAACCTTTCTGTATTTTCTCTGTTTTACTGACAGTGAGCCTTTTTACTGTATTTGTCTCAAAGAAGTATTGAGGTGCTGAGCGGTTTGTAAAGCACTATGTTAGAATTAATCACAATGCACAAAATGCAAAAAATTCCCATCTATAATGGCATTCTTCCTCCATGCAGGGCTGGTTCAAACAATTTTTTTGGCAGAATTTATATAATCGTGTTCAGTAATGCACAAGAATAAGACCCACAGGGAAATAAAAGCTGGGGATTTAAAAATTCTCTACCTATCTAGACCCATAATTATGATGAGAATTGTCCATTTACTGCATTGCTATAAAGTGAAGTGGGACAATCACAGAGGGAAAGCAGCAGCTGTGAGTATATACTTACATAGGTTCAAAAATGTACAACCTGTATCCTATCCCATATACACCTTCTCTCCAGGAGGAGCTGTTAATCTGGAAATGGTAAAGCCTCATTCATTCTTTCAAGTGACAAAATCTGCAATGGGACAATACTCATGAACATAGGCTGCAAAATACTAGATAATACTATTCTTCAAGTTGTTGGAATAAGTTGCTGTAGAAATGATGTCTGTAGAAAGCTCACATTCTATAGATAAGGTTATAGTTTCACCTGATTATCACTTTGTATCTTAGGTCTGCAGAAAAGGTTATGTTACAGCAGTTTATCATTAAATATTTATTGATTTCTTTATGATTTTTTCCTTAATATGCAGTTGCTTGGTGTAACATACTAATCCATAGAGGTAAATAGTATGGAATTACTAGTAGAAATTACCAGTAGCAATTACAGGGTGAATGGGTGACCAGGAAAAGCAACAGTTTGAATGAAGGGCTAGCAAGTCAAGGTCAAGGGCACATAATACTAGTGTCATCGGAAATATGCTGCAGGTCTTTCAGATTAATTACAGTGCTGAGGGTCTGTAGGCTTTTTAAGACAAACCACCAGCTGGTAATTGTACAGTGAAGGCTTATCAGAGCTGAGTTACTAAGAAGCTTCCATGGCAACATCTGTGAAAGAGGACCTTCACCTAAACCCAGCGTTCCTGCAGGAAGCACTTCCAGGGACTGTGGGAGTGATCGTGCCCAAAGGGCAGCAGGGATGACCATGAACTCTGAAGATCTCTGGTTATTTTGGTGCCATAAACACATAAAAGAAGACAAAATCTAATTATGAGACTAGCTTTTCTGTTCCCCCCCCAGCCAGGCACTTAACAGAAACATAGGAATGTAACTCTTTGCAGCAGCCTTGGGCTCATTTCATGCTTATTTCTGGAGACAACAAAGGTACAGGAGCAGAGGCCTCTGTTTGATCCTTAACTACTTTCAAACAGTTCATTCTTGTAATTCTTTTATTGTTCAGACTATACACAAAATTTGGAGTGCCACTTCTCTTTAGAAGAGAAGATTTTTTTCTCTTCTTCCTGTACAATTCATAAAAGATGGTCCTTTATTTTCAGTATTTATAATAATGGAGGGAAGGTTAATGATGAGGTATCCTGCATTGTTCTGAAAGGCATAAAGAAGAATACCTCATCATTATCCTTTGCACTCAGTAGAATTGACTATAAAGGCCAAACCCTCATCTTCTTGGAACAAAGACCCATCCCTGTGATCACCTACTATAATCTCTGAGACTTTTTTGAGATGACATGTGTATGTTGTGATTTCTGAAACAATATCCTGCGGATCAATGCCATGCAGCATACGAATAAAGGTTTTGCTGTGCTGTACTAAGTATTTTAATCCTGTTACACTTGTCTGATTTTTCCAGAAGGACATAATTTATCTTACAGTTTACTTTATAACTTTTAGACTCTTCCATATAAATTTTAACATCAAAAATAATAAAACTATTTTGTAGAGGACACATAATTTTGTCTGAAGTTATTGCTGACTGCTAACACAATGAATTTAATCTGAATAGTTTTAGAGGCTTTCCTAGCTTTTCATTAATTTAAGCGGTGGATTAAGCATTCTAGAAATATCTTGTGGCTTTAAATTGTACATCCCATAAATACTCTGCAAAACTCAAGGTAAATACTGTTCAAAAGCTGGAGTCAAAATTTCAGATTTAAATGACTGAAGCACCTAAAAATATACTGAGATGATTTTAATATTTATGGTGAAATATGTAAGTTTTATTGTGTCATGGTTTAAGCCATAAATCACGCAGTTTGCTCACTCACTCCCCCACCTTCTTCCCCCCACTCCAAGTGGGGGGGGCAGAATGGAGATTAGAATCCAAAGAGAGTAACTCCCACAGGTTGAGACGAGAACAGTCCAGTAACTATGGTATAACACAAACCACTACTGCTGCCACCAATAATAATGATAAGGGAAATATAAGGGAAGAAAATACAACTGCTTGCCGCTTGATGAGCAAGCTGTGAGCTGAACTCTTCCAGGTTCCTGTTCCCATTTTTTCCATCCTGGGCATGACATACTGTGGAATGGAGTACTTCTTTGGTCAGTTTGGGTCAGGTGCCCTCTTTCTGCTTCCTCCCGACTTCCCCTCCTCCCTGGCAGAGCATGAGACTCAGAAAGTCCTTGGTCAAACCAAAACATTCTAAGCCGTAACTATAAACATAGTGTTATCAGCGCTGTTCCCAGGCTGAAAGTCTAAAACACAGCACTGCACCAGCTACTAAGAAGAAAAATGACTGCTACTACTGAACCCATGACATATTGCTAGAATTTGCTGGTTTAATTCCTATTAGCACTTTAAGCATGAATGTTTCTGATGAAACGTAACTTGGCCAGAAGTGGGAGATCAAGACAGTTATATCTGGTTTGGAGCGATGAGGTGTCTAGCAAGGCTTTTGGCTACTAGATTAGAGAGCAATCTGTCTTCCTCTGAGTATTTGTTTATCTACTATGGTCTGGCTCCAAGAGGAAAGGCTAAAGCCTGAAGATGGACTGTTTCTGTAAGCCTAACCACCAGCTCATTTACCAGCCTCAGCTGCTGGAACTCCCTCTCTCTCCCTCTCCTTGTATGTGTGGGTATGCATCCACACTCCATCTTTGGCAGTAATAAAGTGCCATCAAAATACATAGCTTCTACAACACTTGTGTTCAAGAATGGGTTATTTGCAGATCTTGAGCTTTTTTGGCTTGTCTTGTTGTACAAGACAACTTTTTTGCCAGTTGACCACAGTCTCAGGGAATTGGTCTGCTGGCTGTGCAAAATTATTTAGAGCTGCAAAACACCTATAAAAAGTGTTTACATTTTGGTTACCTGTAAGTGTATCTTAGGAGTGAAATAGTTTTTAGTTATGATGCAGTTTTTTTTAGAAAGAGGATATCTGCATAAGAAGCTGGTTGATGGGCTCAGTCCCTCTAAAGTGATTATTTTTTTTTGAGAGTTTCTGCCTGTGGCATCCAAACAAGCCAGACGGTTACATATTGTCTGGAACATTACAGGCTATATGCATGTCTCATGTTTTCTAAAGCTAATCAGCAATTTGTTCGTGTCATACGAAATAAACACTTCTGCATATGTCTTTTAATAACCTGTGTGGATAAACCCCAGATTGTTCCATCTTTAACAGCCAGCGGTGATAAATGCTTGGCTGGACATTCTACTCTCCTTTCTGGTAGAAAGCAGCAGTTTCTGCCACTTTGCATAACTGAGCAAGTAAGAAGTCACAGGCAGTAAAGACATGCTGATGTCTTCACTTAAAGCATGCTGTTGAAACAATGAAAGTAAAACTATTGGGCACTAAAATAATTTCTGTTCTTGAGGTTTCAAAGGAACTTTGCATTTACTAAAAAAAAAACCTTCAGTATGTAAAGCAATTAGCATTCTAAAGCAATTAGTAATCTACTGAAATTGAAAAGTACTTTGGAAAAATTAGCTGGTATGAAATTCTAATTTATTCAAATAAAAAAGAACTGCCTTAATGCCATTTAATTCATGAATACGCTGATTTGAAATAATAGGCAGTTATACTAACTGTAAAAGAGGTGAAATCAGAAGAAAGGTAAAGGTAACCCATACGCAGGGTATACTTCAGTGTAATATCTAAGCCTTTGATGATTTTCTTTGTTCCCCTGCCAAAGTCCTAATTTACATTTGATGTTTCTGTTTGCTGCCCTTTGGTCGCACTAATGATACCTATCTAATCCTTTCTCCCTCTGTTCAGCTTGAGTTGCTCTCACAGTTTTCTGTGTTACACTTCAAGAGATTTTCTTTTCCGTCCCCCTCCTTTTTGTCTGTTAGAAATAAAAATTTCGCCCCTCTTTCAACACAACACTGTTGCATTTAACCCATTGAGTACATGTGAATGAAAGTGCTAAAAGCAGGAGGCAGAGGAGGTGGAAGAGGCTGCTCAGGGAAAATTTACTTTTCTCTGTTTTCAGCTACATCATTTACAAGTCTGATTCTTCTGCAAGGCATCAGAAAAAGCCAACAGGCAATTCTAAGTCTGAAGCAAAGAAGATTAAGATTTAGGTATCACTGGCACATAACCAATACAATTCTTACCTCCTGAAAATGAATCATCCTTCTTGTCAAAAAAGGTAAAGAGAAGGCTCTGCAGGAACTTGAGCTCTTTGGGGAGAAGTCAGTATTTATTCCATAAAATCCACTGGGATCATCCTAAAATGAAACAACCAAGTTAATCTTAAAGTGGTGTCCTGGGTTCAGCAGTAGCAGTCATTTTTCTCCTCCTTAGTAGCTGGTGCAGTGCTGTGTTTTCGACTTGAAACACAGTGGGAACAGTGCTAATAACACTATGTTTATAGTTATGGCTTAGAATGTTTTGGTCTGACCAAGGACTTTCTGAGCCTCATGCTCTGCCAAGGAGGAAGGGAAGCCGGGAGGAAGCAGAGACAGGACACCTGACCCAAACTGACCAAAGAGGTATTCCATTCCACAGCACATCATGCCCAGGATGTATAAAGTGGGGGCAGCTACCAGGAAGGATTAGATCACTGCTCTGTCAGGCTGGCTATCAGTTGGCGCGTGGTGAGTGGCTGTGTTCTCTTCCCTTGTTATTTCCCTTATCATTATTATTACTGGTGGTAGCAGTTTTTGTTATACCTTAGTTACTGGACTGCTCTTATCTCAGCCTGTGGGAGTTACATTCTTTCGGTTCTCCTCTCCATCCCTCTGGGACCAGGAGGGATGAAAGGGAGAGCGTGAGAGAGAGGTTGCGTGGCTGACTGAGCTTAAACCACAACAAGTGGCCTTTATTCGTTTCCATAAAACTTATCGATGGTATCAATATCATTAGTGTCTCCAAGTTGAAGCTGAGTGGAAGTTCAGGTTGTGTTAGCTGATTCCCCATTCCCCTCCTTGAGCAGTGTGCTAGCTATCAGCAGAACTGTGTTTCCACTATTAGTAACTGATAGTTAGGCTTAATTGTTATTTGTTTAGTTAGTTAGTTGATTAGTTAAAGAAAAAGTAATACATCTGTATTAGATGAGCTGGTCTGTGGCTCAGTTACCTGTGTTTATTGTACAGGTATCTGAAGAATACTAGATATTTTTTCTTTAAAAGAGGAACACTGGAAACTGTTCTTTAGCTCACGTTCAGCCACTCTCAGCATCCTCATGTCTCCTGAGGGAGTCACAGCTGTAGCCTGCTACAGAAAAGTGGGAAGTTATAGAATTTCTAACTGAGGCTCTTGATAGGTAGTGCTGCTGGGAAGAGGCACGGTGACAGCCAAGCAAAACAGATGGCCTCCTGTTATGACCTGCTGAACTCCTTAATACCAGCCACTGACCTCCTTGCTGCCAGTTAGCTCTTACCTGTACAACACTCCTCCTTTTTAAAGTACCAGTGTCACAAAACTCTGAGCACCTACCCAGTATCTCTGGGCAGTTGGCAGTTTGCAGGTCGCTGGTCTCTCCATACCCTCCCACAAGGGCTTTCCTATGGAAGGTGGATCTATCCTGGTACATGCCACAGAGGCTGTCCTGGCACTTAGGGTTTCTTTAGGTTGGTTTCTGAAGGTGACAGTGGAGATCTCTACTAGCAGTTTATTTAAAAATGTATCTCTGCCTTCTACCAGCAAAAAACAAATCACAAGTCTTAATGATGAATATTTAGTCTGCTGTGATAATATAAGCATACAAAAACTGGTTAGGAAGTATTACATACCCTTTCCTGTTCCTCTTTTCTCCCTTTCTCTCCTTTGCTGGTGTTTGAGGAGGATGAAATACATTATTTCCCAGGAGCTGTGTTGACACAGAGAGCTAACATATCTGGATGCAGAGAGACAAGAGAACTTTGTTTCCCTGGCAACTGGAGCCACTAGAAAGTGTTCCAGCATCTCCTGTCTTTATTTAGGTTCACTAGTATTGTAGCCTTTGGTCAATCATGTAGTTAAAACAATTATGAACTAAAAATTAATTTTAAGATACTATGCTCCACCAAACCTACCTGTCTTCCCTTCCAGCCTCTAGAATGAAGTGGCCTCTACAAATGATCTAGTATCAAAGTATGCAGTGTTACAATTCATATCTGAACTTCAAGGCCCACCCTATCCTACACTTTTACCATAAACCTAGAAAGCATCCTGATCTTCTGTGAAACTGTTGGAAATTAAGCAGCTTTCACTCAAAACCCGCATGTGCTGAAGTGATGGAGCTACGTCTCTGCTGCGGTGCAGTGAGCGGGTGCTGCACAGAAGTCGTGCTGATGATTCAATGCAGTTCATTCTTACCTCTGAGTCAGGGCTGAATTAATGCCCCATCATGTTATTAAGGTTTTGAAGCAGCGTGCTGATGGGGACAGCTTTTTAGTTTTTGGTAATGAAAACGATAATGGTGAACCCTTCCAACCTGCTCTTGTTAAATATCACATCTTTCTCTACTCCCATGTTCCCTATTCATTCAAAGAATTTCACCAGGACTGCAAGCAAAATCACTTTACAGGTACAAAATTCCAAATTTATAGTTGTCCTTCCATTTAGATGTAGCTGTATTGCATTGCTGATCTAGGAATGAGGCAGAGAGCCTGGGAAAAAAACCCACAGGCTGTGTACATGCACATGTATTGTAGTGCCTCAATATTGAACAACTGGATGTGGTATTTTTTTTACCTTTGAGAGCTGGAATTCACAACTTAAATAATGTTGCCTCAATACAGATTTGCTATGTGGATTTGTATTTTTATTTAAAAGAAATACAGATGATTTCTGTTGTGTTTCTCAACGTCTAGTGAGGTGAACACTGGCTCTACAGTGCTGCAGTGAAAAGAATCCTGAGGGCATTTGAGCCACAGGTTTGTAACAGCAGTGCTAGAGGAAAATTGCAGCTGTGTAGTGACACTGTCTTTTTATCCTGTCTTTCTTCCCTGAATTTTTCCTTGCTTTCCCTTGAAAGAACAAGTCCTTTTATTCAATGTGAGCCCTTAGAAGGAACAGGCAGTTTTGGTATGAGCACATGGACAGTTTGGGTTAAGTCACCTGCAAATCCCTCATGACTTCAGGAGACTGCTATCCCATTCCACAGGACTACTGGTAAGGGCACAGAAGCACTGAGCAGTTATGTGTTGAAGGAGAGGAAGACAGTAATGGAGCATGGGTCTCCCTCTGCCCTTGTTTTTGGTTTCAGTACCATTGCAGCTGTTTCCAGTACCTGCAAGGAGATCAGTTACTGCTGATAATCCAGATATGACACTTTTCATTAAGAAAGCAAACCCAAGAAAAGATTGTTTTTAACAGTTTATAGGAACTTGATCTAACTATCAGAAAAGGCATTTCTGTAGGACAGGTACTTGCTTCTACTGAACTGTGGAACTCCTACAGCAACCAAGAGCCAGTGCTGAACCTCCAGCATGGAGCTCACACAGGCATAAAACATCAGGCAACTTAACAGTTGCCTCTGGCTCACCTTATAATTTGCAGTGTTGTGATCAAACATTCCAGTCCCATGTGGTTGCAATGCATCCTCAATTAAGGGTCAGTGACTGCAGCTGTGAGCACATCTTTTTTTGTGCTAAGTCTAAGATCGCTGCAAAGTTTCAGCATGGAATTTAGCTAAAGAAAGTATAGCCTACTGTCCAATCATTGGTGCTTGAAAAAGCTTTGAGCCTGCTATTAGTCTTACAACTTATTTTACATCATCTATGCTTTAGATTTATGGAGAGCAATAATTGACTTTTTTCTTCCCCATAGAGAAATTTCTGATCCACCTGTAGCAACTGCAGAGTGACAAAATGATTGCTCACAAGAGATAAATTATCAATGAATGCTGAAATACTGCTATTTTAAAGATAGATGTGGAGATGTCCAGGGAAGATGTTAACAAGTTAAAAATTGCAAGTAAAACTATGTATGAGAAGACATGGTAGTAGGAACTGCCTTCAGTACTTCTGCAATATCTCATGGATTGCAGGGTATAAAAACAGGGTTGGGGTACATTTTATGTCTGTATCTCATTTTATCTTCCAAAACAAATATTTTGTTTCAGGTCTGTGTTCCTTCCTTAAAATGTATTTGGCACAGAAGTGTTTTTCTTGCATATTTCCTATTTTAGATTTTATCCATCTTCATTAAGGGTGAAACTTTTAGCTCTACACAGATGATAGTGAGTAGATGCTTATGATCTGGAGAAAACAGTGACTGCAGCCAAAACCATAATAATGTTTGCACAAACCTCTGCCTCTGTGAGAGAGAATTCTGTACCTTTTAAACCTCCTACATGACTTTTTGATTGTAGGTTTAAAAAAAAAGAAAAAAGTTTTAGAAATAGAAATGTCTCCATGAAATTGCCATTTAGAGGGATTCCTGGTGGGGATTTCAAGGTCTGTGTGCAAATTAAGAGATATCCTAAACACAGATTAATCCCTTAACAACCCCTGCTTGATGGAGTATATGAGGGGTAAGCTGAGGGATGCAGCTTCTGCACACACCATATCTCCATTCGTGCCTGCAGCTGGAGCCTAAGGAGAGTGGAGCTTCAGCAGTGCTACAGGGAATTCTTGACTTCCCACATGGTGTGGGAGAGCTCAAACAGACTAAGAACAGTTATCAGAATGTGTCTGCTTTACCGAAGCCAGCTTCTGAATTTCCTCCAACTTGCAGGTGCAAATGAACAAGGGCACCACCACCAGTGATTTGGAAACACAATTGTGGAACTCAGACACGAAAGAGCTGCTGGAAAAGGCAAGGCATCTAAACTGAAAATTCCTGTTTTATTCATCATCTACTAGTGTGTAAATGCCTGTGGGATTCAGTAAGGCTGAGAGGATCATTGCTTCAGGCCTGGGAGTACAGGGCGAACAGAGAAAGGCAACTTGAAAAAGTGTATTAAAAATAAGCATTAATTCATTTCAGAACTTATTTCTTGTCTTTCTTTTAATTTGTCTTCCTCTCAGTGTTTAGACAGAAGTCATGTGAGCTTCTATGCTGCAGGGACAGAGACAGCGGAAAACGTGTGCATCAGTGCAGAGTGCTGCTGGAGCCCTGGCAGAGCGAGAGGGAGGCAGAGGGAGCCTGAGAGGGAAAAGGAGAAGTGGTGGGAGCTGGAACCGCAGCAACTGCTACTACCACGTTGCAGCTCATGCCCTGGAATCTGCTCTGCTGCCAGAACGCCTCTCCAAAGGTGCGGCTGCCTCAGGTTCCAAAGTCCTAGAAGGTCAGTGATACTTCCAGGCACCAAGTGGAGCTGCTTTATTTTTTCTTTTCCTGCAAATAACATCTGTTTGAGGACTCTTCTTTTCCTGGACTGAAAGAGGTATTTTGTGTCATTATTGTGTCTCTTCTTTGAAAACAGGTATGGGATTGGGAAAAAAAATAACTCAGGGCAGCTGTCAAAGCAAGTGTGCAGAGGTGATGGGTTTCTCTCTCCCTCCCTTTGTAGCAGAGTTTAGGCAGTAAGGAGCCACTGTCATTAGGATACAGTTTGACTTAAAATATGGAGGATGGGAAAGACAGGGTTAAAGTGTGGGGGTGGTTCTGACCTGTTTTCCATCAGATTTGTTTCTCTGTGTAATCTCTGGAAGTGGAGGAAAACTTTCCTTTTGCACCTGGGTGAGCAGCACTTGCCCATTACACAGTGAGATGAAAAGATGTAATTATTTAATATGAATGTGTCTTGCTCAAATCTCTGTTTGGCAAATTACAGTTCCCATCCCAGCAGAGCTCCCCTTAATACATACAAGTTTGAGAGGTATTAATGTCTGGTGTCTGTGATAGCACTTCTGTTTCTTTCCCTCTTTCCTCCCTCCAGGATACTCACCTGCTCTCTCCACTCTCCTCCCGGTCCCCCTCCTGCCCTTATGGGTGCTCCGGTGCAGATTTTCCGGGAAGAGCTGGACTCCACTTGCTCCCCGGGGCCCTGTCATCCCCCCAGCACCAGCAGCAGCTGGCTCCTGGGCTGGGCAGACTATGACAGCAATGCTACCGGGGTCTTTGGGGACCCCCACCACAACCACACCAGCATCTCTCCCGCCATCCCCATCATCATCACTGCTGTCTACTCGGTGGTCTTTGTTGTCGGCTTGGTGGGAAACTCTCTGGTCATGTTTGTCATCATAAGGTAAGGAGTACCTGTTGGAAGAGGTGCAAATGGCTGCCCTTAAATTTGGCAGGGTGAGGGAGGGAGTACTTTATGGAAGCTGTCTGGCTGTGCATACATGAGGAGCCGGGAAAAAAAAAAACAAACAAGTGAAATGACCCAGACCGTTTCAGTTACAGTGGGTCTGGCTGGACATGCAGTTAAAGACAGGAGGAAGAAGCTGGTTAAAAGTGATCAACCTACAGCCTGCAAAAAGGTGTGTTCAACGGGTGCCCTCTAGGGATGAGAGGCCGCTTTAGCCGAGGAAAAGCTTCAGTGGAGGAAGGAAACTTCTACAAGGCGGTATTTTTCCCCCTGTGAAGAGACCCTGAGGGTTGACTTATGTGTCTAGTTTTGTCGATACATTGCTGCCTTGTCATCTTGCTTAAAAAGATGGGGCAAAAAGTAAATGATAAAGACAGGTGGAAATGCATAATGTAAAGCAAGGGATGTTTTTTTCTCTTCTGAGTGGTGTTTAACTCCAGTTGTTACTGTTGGTTTAAGAAAGCAAAGTAGATACTGAAATACCTTTGCTATTGTTTTTCAGGAAACTAGAAAAATCTGTATGTCTGTGTCAGGTTTTCATATTAAACCACTTAGTGAAATGCATCAGTACTTACTCTTGAACTAAAACTCGTGTATTGGTGTATAGTGTAACTTGCACTATGATTTCTTTCTCCTTTTGTGCTTTTCACTTGCAATTGATAAAGATGTTTGGAGAGTGTTCATCAGCTTGGTGACAATGGGCAACAAAGGGGACTGAAATAATGTGAGTTTCTAATCTCTTGTTTCACAGTCTGTTTGTATCCTGCAAAAGGTTCTGTAAAAAAAACTGTGGAGTATTCATGGCTCAAGTAAAATCAGCTTGTACAAAGAAAGAAAAATCGAGGTATTGGAAGGTATCTTGTTAGTAAGGCATTTTAGTAAAGCAAAGTTAGTAATGGTCAGGCAGTTGCAGGATGGTGAAGTAAGTGTCAGACTTGATACAGGGGAAGTTAACTAGAAGCAGTGGAGTTGTTGATGAAGTACTTTATGAAAGACGAGTTATAACCAGGTGAATACTTTTGAATAATGGAAATAAAATCCCTTTTAACAGTCAGTGCAATAAATAAGGATGCCCATGTCATCATTTAGAGAAACTGGTTTGCTCCAGCTTTGTGATGCTGAAATTTTTATGCCCCTGAATTCCCTATAACCCTTCATTCAGAGCAGAGATTTAGCTTCTTTTTGTATTTCTCTTGTAAGAAGAGGGGCTCCATACTCAACACACACAGCTGCCAAGGCAGAGATTTTCTAAGCCATCAGTCAGTAATGATGATAACTGGTCAACTGCTCTAGCAGTTGAAATAAATTCAGACTTAGCCAGAGCCCTAAAAGTTAGTGTGTATGGGTGATGCTGGTGCATATTTATTTCCTTTTTTCTTTCCTGTTACTGTTCTAAGATTTTTTTTTAATGAGGTTCTAGCTAGCTATGGCTCATTCTCCTCTAGTTAATACATTAGCCTTTTGTTTCAGTTTCCTCTTGATTACATGACCAAACAATAAATATGACAGAACACCTGTTGTCATACGCAAATCTAGTTTCAAGTATTTCTTTTGATTTTCAAATGTTCATTGAAGAGGTGTATTTTTTTCATCTTTGCCCCAACCTCTCGTCTCCTCTCTTTTCTTCACATCCACTCTCTGTATGACTGCATCTCAAGATGGAATTTTATAACCTGTTGAAAAATGTAGCCTGCCGTGATGTTCCTTTGTGTGGAAAGCCAAGGTCTGTGGGAAATTTGTGAAAGATGGTGGCTGGAGAGACAAGGATCATGTCCCACAAGCATCCCACCTTGCCTCTTCTCCATCTGCCATAGCTCTAAAGGAGGATGGGGACAGTCTGTGTCTCTTTACCCTCCAGCTGAGCGCAGGGTTTGTGTGAAGCCCATCACCATTTCTCATCCGTATGAATCACAGATCTGCTATATTTCTCCTAGCCCCCTCTGGACTGGCAGGCAAGGCAAGCACGGCCCCTCCTCCCTTTGTTTTTTTAAACAATATCTAGTACTCTTAGATCAGTTAGGTCAGTTGTAAGGGACCTACAGTGACCATCTAGGCCAACTGCCTGACCACTTCAGGGCTGATACTGAGTCACCTTTCAGGTTACACAAACAAGGCCTTTTGTGTTCTGAGAATTCCAGTGAAACTGCTGAAGTGTCAATGTTGTGGCACATTCAGGAGACTCCAAATAGTCTTGTGATGCCTCAGAAACAGGATCAAATTCATCCATAAGTTGTAGCATAGGTGAACTTTGGCCAATTCCTTGCTTTAATCCCCTCTCCTCTCCCCAGGGGTGTTTTTGCTACTTCTGCACAACAGCTGCTAAAGAAGATCTTGGAGACCAGTGAGTGAATCTCAGCAGCCTGTATATAGAGTGCTGAGCGTCCAAAATCTCCTTCAGGTGTGGTGCAGTGTGTCTCTGCTTAGAGGGAAAACCCTTTCAGAGTTCCCTCTGACAGAAAAAATAACAGGAGAATGGCACTTTCATCACATATGCAAGCTCCTGAAAGAAAAATAACTGAGTTTGATACAACTCCTGTAAGTGCAGATCTGTGCTGAAGGCTGAGTGGGAGTGGTACTTTAATAAAGTGATGGCAACATGGCCTGATAAACCATGTCTCAGGAGATCTCGATTCTTCTCTTGGCTTTAATACCAGGTTTCAACACTTTTTCTTGCCATGACAAGGTCCCTTCATGGCCCTGTGACTTGGATTTATCATATGTAAAATGGAGATACTGGTGCTTGCTTTCTTTAAACACACTGTTAGATTTGAAAGCCAAAGCCCAATCATTGAAACTCCTAGCAGAGCAAGACCAGGACTATTGTAAGCACCTCAGACTCGTCAGGCACCTTGAGACTGGTTGTTTTTAATATGCAGAAAGACCTCTGTGTGGAGTGCACAGTGCAACCTGCACTCTTTGCAGTCAGCTTTCATGGTGTGGGTGTCTGCAGGAATCCTCCCCATGTTCACATCAGCTGTGAGGCACATGCATCAGTCCCAATGGCTCTGCTGTCAGGCCAGCAGCCAGCTGGGTGAGCTGACAGTACCTGTCTCACACTGAGCCATGGCAATGCTGGATGGAATGCTCTCCTATGGCTTCTGGTTTTCCTGGGGAGTAAGAGAGAAAGAAGGCATCACATTGCCTCTTGCACTGGTGGTAAATGCAGACACTATGTAGGAAACTCAGTCTTACTATAGAGGAGGAGAAGAGGCATGAACTGGGTTTGTAGAATCTAGGTGAAGTTATCTGACTCACCTGAATAACTTTATACAGCTATGTGTGCCTTGGCATGATCAGAACCTATCTCAACCCCAAACCTTTTCTTTTGAGACCAGTTTACATCTGAGATCTTAGAAGAAATTTCTGCAGGTGAAATAGCTTGATAAAGTTGCTAAATAAAATTACTTGTCCTCAGAAGCAAAAAGCATTTTCCCTCTTTTCTTCCTTCCTTATTACATAATTTCTCCAAAATTTAGTGCTGGTTTTAAAGAAAATCATGCTTGTAACAGCTGGAGAGGAAGAAGACTGTCCTGACTACAGTTACAGCTTTAACTATGGATTTGCCCTTATCAAAACCATAAACATATGCTGATAAGAACTCTGGGAGATGCTGTCTCTTACTGACTCCAGATTAATTTATGCTATACCTTTTTTTGTTTTTGAAGGCGTTTACTGAGAGCAGCTGCTGTCTTCATGATTGTAAATAGCCAATCCTGTATTCCTTTTAAAGTTATCTTTCAAGTTTCCAGTGAATAGAATAATTTTCTACATTTAAAAATGGTTTTAACAAGGGGTTGCGTCACAGATATGTAGAATGTTCCCTAAGGGAAAAAAGAAAGCTTCTGTTTCTCTGCTCAGCTTAATGTTGAAGAAAAAATTATAACTAATAATACATTTTTTTCTTATATTCGTTGAACCGAGTGGCATCTTCTGTAGCAGAAATTCTATTAAGAAATGTCATATAAAATTGTCTCCTTTCCAGACTGTTTTTGAATCTTCTCTGTAATTTATTCCAAGCAAAAATGAATATATAAAAAGTTATATACAAAAAAGAGATTAATTCAATAATTTGTTTTAAATCAATAACAGATTTTTATTACATCAAGAGATTATCCCTGGTGGTGTTCAAGGTCAGCTTGGACAGAGCCTTGGGTGCATAGTTTAATGTGGGGTCTCCCTACCTTGGGTAACATTGTATAGTGTGGGGTGTCCCTGCCCATGGCAGGGGAATTGGAACTTGGTGATCTTAAGGTCCTTTCCAACCCTAACTATTCCATGATTTTATGATTTTATGATTACTTGTTAATTTGCTTTAAATAATTGTTCTAATTTTATTAAATTGTACTTAGAAGGAACATTGTTCTGAAATGAAAAATGAAGCTCTAGAAGAGTCGACCTAACTGAATTACCTGCCCTTTATTACTTGAGTAGTTATGATTTAATTCTTTTATGAAATCAAAGGTTGGGCTTCTAAAAGTAAAGGCCGAGCTGTACTGCACTTTGTGAAGTTTATGTCTTTTTCCCTTTTTTTACCAGACTAAACAACTGACACCTTCTCATTATCAGTACAGAGGTATCAAATGGGTTAATAGCAATTCATTACAGAACCTCAAAGAGCATCTGGCCTTACCTTACTAAATGGAAGTAATTTTGACAGGTTCTGCAGGTTTGGCCCAACTTGACATGATTTTCATCACAAGATTAAAGACTGATGATTACCATCAGCTTTTATAGATTGCACAAAGTACCACTGTAACAGGAAACATGGACTAGGGCAAATTTATGAAACAATATTGGTAGTTCGACAAGCACAGCACATTTGAACACACTGGGAATGTTTCTAGCATTTTTAATACTCTGTTAGGCAATAAGTAAGGGAGACATGGGGTTTATAAGCTGACAAGAACCCCCACATGAGTTCCCCAATATGTCGCTGTGATAAGAAGAGCTGATACTGAAAAAGCAGAGAAAGCAGAGGAAAGGCTGTGAAGAGGTATTTGTAAGAGGCAGTATTAGAGAGAGGCTATAGCTTATAGTGAGTAAAGTGATTGGATTCTCAGAAGTAATTTGGTATACATACTGACACTTCTGCTGGGCTAGCAGCCAGGCAGCCATTTATTTCAGAGGAAGACATACCTAGAATCCCTGCCTGGAAGAAAGACAAATTGCAGGGAACCCATTTCAACTGGCTGAGAGTGAAAACTTACAAGTACTTTCCAGTTTGGCTGCTGGCAAGGCAGAAAGCTTGAGATCGCTTGTCCTCAGCCAGAAGAGTGGTGAGGAAGCTCATGCTTCTGGGAGGAGTGGGGAGCCTTAATATCATTTTTCCTGAGAGACGATTTCGAATTTACTGAACGGTGTCGGGGCAAGAAATACTTAGTGATTTGCATTGCCTGGAATGCACTAAGAGCAAGGGAGGATAATCTTCCTGAATACCTACCCTCACTGTCTGTTCAAACTTTGATTAGTTTGTCCCTTAAGTTGAATTCTCTGAAGGAGATGGGTTTCCGAGAAGAGTTTTGATTTCAGTTATATTTTCATTCTAAAGGCAAAGCATCCAGGACAACTTTGATAAACTCTGCTTCTGGGAAATTTACTTCATATCTCTGTTTTGGTTCTTCCATTTGTAAATATCATATGATAGTTCTTGCAAAGTGTGGACTCTGTGCTCTGCTCCTAAGGAAAGACTCTGCTTTGTTTATAGTTACAGTGCACAATAGAACAACATTTTAACCATGGAAACTACCAGCTGTGCTGCTCAGTTGACTGTGTCTTAAAGTTTCCTGCATTTCAGTTGAATTACCTCCCTTGGGAAGGTGTGTGCTCAGCTGGTCTGTGCTCTGTGCTTCTCTGAGGCAGGTGAGGAAAACAAATGAATACATAAAGTCCAGAGAAAGCCTCCCAGCTGCCTCCTAAGAGGGACTGATGACTTTTCCCTGAGCTGCCTCACTTCTGGTATATTCATTTATTGCCTACTACATAATCCTATACTTGTTATAGTGTGAGGTCCCTTGTCTCCCATTCAACTTTATTACAGGAGTACTGACCAGAGATTCAGGTCTCTACATAGCAAAGTGAGTGAGTCTCTAATATCCAAGTGAGTAGCTGTTGTATAGAACACTCCCAGCAGCGCCAGTTATTCAGTGGCAAAATGGAGACCAAGCACCTTGTTTTAAGTACAAGAGTGGTACCCACACCCCAAGACCTTGGTGTGAGAAATTTCAGGATTCTTTCCTTATTTCCTTCCTGCAGAAAAAATTCTAGGGGAAGCAAAAGTTCAGTAACATTTGTCTGCTTCCTACCAGCTTCTGCATACAGCTATCTATGGAGATCAGAGTCTCTCAAAAGAATAAGAAAGAAAGTAAGACCCTGAAAAATTCTGCTACAGCCCCTATCCCAAAGGCAGCAATGAGATTTGCTCTCTTTGCCAAACAATGTTTGTCCTACTCATTTTCCTCTCCCACAAACACATATAAAGCTCTTTGCTCTGCTAAAGGAGCTTGTAGAATCATAGAATCATAGAATAGCTTGGGTTGGAAGAGACCTTCAAAAGTCATCTAGTCCAAATCTCCTGCAATGAGCAGGGACATCAACTAGACCAGGTTTTTCAGAACCACATCCAGTTTGGCCTTAAATGAATCCAGGAATGGAGCATCTACCATGTCATGTCTTTCATGAAACAAAAACAAACAAACCCAAACCTTCCAAGGAATAAGAACAATGGGAAAGTTGGATGTTAGCAGAGACAGAGACTCAGCACTCACCCTGGGCAAAGTATGTGTCACAAGTAAGAAGGGTTAGGATAGGCAACATGGCTGATCAGTCACTGGAAAACTTTTGCAGCAACATAACGTTTCTCAAGAGACAGAATCACCTGCTTGACAAGGTTTAGGTTCATGTTACTTACCGATAGAGGTCAAAAAATTAAGTACAGAGTCTAAGCTAATTGTCTATGCTCTCTAATAATGTTGGACATACTGGTTTTGGATAAAGAACTGGTTTTGTAAAATTCTCACTGTTTCAGTTTAAGCCACAATAAATCACAGCACCTTGACATGTCTCTGAGGTCTCCTACCAAAATCATAGAAGCAAAAGTGTTGCAGTACTGCTGTTCATAACATTAAGCATATTTCTTCAAAAAAAATGCTTTTAAGCTCATATAAAAATATTCCTCTTATCAAAAAAAGAGGAAAAATGGTTTGTTGGGGGGTTTCTTGTTTGCAAATTTTTATTTATTTTGACCAATGTATATATAGACTTGAACTCTAATTCAGAAGCTATTTTGTTAGTTCAAGAAGGAAAACCTCCACATCTAACCTAAATCTGCAATATCCTGTTCAAGCTCTGTTTATGGTTAGTTCAGAGGAGTAGTAGTAGTGGTAAATTGTAAGGATTTTAATGACACTTTCTGTCATTCAAGGAGATTATGTTCCCAGGGAGAATAAAAGACAAGATCATGCTTTTCTTCTTTAAGCTGCTTAAAAATAGGCATGTAGAAGTGCTTATTAGTAAAGACAATTCTACTTCAGGAAACTATTTTGTAGAAAATGTACAGGCTCCTAGCAATTTTCATGTTAAAGATAGGCAAACTTTCAGTGTGTGCAGTAACAACATAAGTCTTCATCTAAAGAGTTTTTCAAGGTCCTGTCTACTGCTAAATTATGGCTGTTGTTCAAAATGTAGCAATTACATATAGCCCAATATGAGCATACAAACTGTAGTATACTTCTACATTCTTTAAATGACCTCAATCATAGTTTTATATTAGCATAAACCTTTTCTTTTGAATTATGAAGATCCAAAAGATAACTGAATCATCTTTTTGATTTGGTATGTTTGGAATAGATCTTCCTGGGCTGTTCTTTTATTTTTATTCCCCCCCCTGCTGTTCTGATGCAGTATGATATGGAGTGTGCACTGAATCTAGCCTTGAGATTTAGAGCTTCCTGGGCTAAGCTTTTCAGCTGCTTGATCTCCATATACTTCATTTAGAGGAACTTAGTGGAACAGAGCCTGTATCCTGCTGATAGGTGTTTTTGCAATTTGCTGTTAGATGTGCTTTAGCTTTCATTTTCATTCACTGACTCAGGTATCTGCCAAAAATATGTGTTTGTTATACCTCATTATATTTCATGCTTTTGTACTTTCAATCTGCTACTGCAGAATGTTGTTGTAGCATATTTGCTAGTCTTTCTCCCTTCTCCATCCCTCATTTCATACCAGAGGGAACACTTTAGCCTTTTACAGTTACAAGGATAAAAGTTGTACAAAGCCTCCTTCTCAGCTTTTATTAGTTATAGTGTACTTAGAATCATATTCCTCTCCTGCACTTGAGATAATAACTTTAAGGGGCTCTACTAGCAGATTTCATAATGCATTTTGGTTTTTGTCTTTTTGTTTTATGTTTTTTTCTTCTAAAAGCATAAGAGCTCCTCAATAGCATGCTTCCTTCTTCTCTTACCACAATTTCATTAATGAGCTTAGGCTGGAGATGTCATTTCTTCTTATATACTGTCTTAAAAAATTGTGCAAATTAAATTCAACTCCAGAAGGAAAAGTACAGTAATGATGAGACAAGTGAGAAAAGAAGAAAATTTCCTAAGGATCAGTTGAAGCAAGTCTCAAAGAACTTTCCATTCTTGGAAAGTGGACTTAGCCTAAATTGTGATAGTTTTGAAAGTTTTACTTTTGGCATGTAAGTGTTCAGCATTTAAAACTTGCTCCTTAAAAATTCTCATTATATATCCATCAAAAAAATACACCCAAGCAAAAGCTTTATTTTTCATCTCGCCTGTTTTTCTGCAGTTTCTATGTATTTTCCAGTTTTTTAAAGTCTGCAGAGTCTTGAGGCCTGCTTATAATTTGATAAGCAGTCTTGAGATCCACCAACAGCTTAAGTCATCAGAGGCTTTTCTGCCTCTTGAAATCCAATTATGGCACCTGATTTAAGAGGTAACATTCATTCTGATGTGGTACCAAAAAGTTGTCACCTTGTTATGAAATTCCAGTATTTAAAAAATAATTTTCTAGATATGGGATTTCCTGTGAGCAGTTTATACAATTTATAGCCATTTTAGTGGTCTTGAAAGTAATATCTCAAAACCACTAAAAAGATATTTGTCATTAATTACCACTGTGCCATATATGCTGTAGTTATGCTCAGGTTTCCCCTATTTCTTCTACTAGAGTAATTAAAGCAGATAGAAGTATTTTTTTCCTTAAATGAAATTCAAACCACATTAAATATTGCCTCCTATATTTTGGTGCAGTAGAGAGAGTTGTTGAAAAGAAGTTAAATCCCTCCTCTCATGTTCAATTCACAACTCTGTCAGGGTCTACTTCAAAGTGTCTAACAGCAAGAGCAGTCACTATCTTTAACTGGACTTTTGATTAAGCACCTATCTTCAGAAGCATGTAGGCATTCAGTAACTTTCAGGTGTTTAATTAAAAACATTGGAAGGAGTTTGGATGATTGAGTCAGATTCTCAAAGGCATTTCTGAATTTTATGAACTTCTAAATGAATGTATGATTTAATCTACATTGCCTAACAACTTCTAAAGCCAATATCTCATTTACATGGAAGCCACAGCTTTCAGGCGAATGCAATCAAGATACTTATGGTACTGCATGAGAGAGCTTTAAGGTTGCATCATTAAAATGTGCTTGGGCTTAGCATTGCTGACGTTAACAAGTGCACCCTTCATCTCTGAGTTTGGTACATATGATCCCTTTGCAGAGCTTGGGAGAAACAGCTACCTAAAAGTATTAAGAGTAGTATTTATTGGTCTCCCTCTTTCTTGTTCAAAGTCTGGCAGAGAAGGGGTCTAGCTCAAAGTCTGATATGCAAGGAGACATTGCGGTCTGTGAACTGGGGTGGATTTGGGCAAAGCCAGGTAGTCCTGGAACTGCCAGGTTGGTGAGCTGTAGGGGAGCACTAGATGCACTCCAGGTAAGGTGATCAAAGTTGAGATTGTTATGTACAAATGTGTCCCTGAAATGAGCCAAATTACTCACAGAGCTTTATGGGAGCTATGGCATGCTGCAGGGCTTTCTTTTCCCAGTTGCATTTTCACTTCCATATACAGCTTTGATTTGGTTACATTGGAAATTTTCTAAATTCTGGTGCTAGGATTACTCCATATTTCTTACTAACTGAATAACAAGACATCCTGCCTGTTGGATCAATAGCAGTGAGGAAAATTAATTTTCTTATATGTGCATCTGTTGCATAGTAAAAAAAACCTCAGAGTTGCTTACTTCACATGCACAACATAAGTAGTGCATGTACAGAGAACATGCTTTATCTTGCAGGCTCAAGAATCTGAATTTTGAAGTTATGTAAACATCCTAGTTCTGTTTTACAGAGGGTCTTTCCTATTCTCCCACTGGAAGGTTGGGGGTACGAGAGAAAGGGGTACTGAGAAAATAAGGTATACATGGCCACAGAGTCATGCAAACAAAATAATTAAATTAAAGGTTGCAAGTAACAGGAAATTCCAGATATAAAGACTTTCAGATATTTGTTCTTTTCAGGACTAATAAAATCCTCTTTGTTTTTTATCATTATTTTTCTGTTTTTATTTTAGGAAAAAAGGTCAAAATAATTCCCAGATACATGAGAGCAAACTTTCCCTATCCAAACTCTTGGGCAAGGTTTTAAAGATCTAGAGAAGTAATGATTCAGAAGAACTACTACTTACTTCACCTCTGCTTATCACAGGCCATTACATTTTATTCAGATATTCCTGTACTCAGTCTAGAAACTTGTATTTGACTGAAGCACACCCTTTGCAAAGTAGCAGACATTGATTTGGAGACATCAAAAGGTGGAAAAATTACTCCTTTCTTGTGTAATTTTTGCCCAATAATAATCACCTTAGCTATTAGGAAAAATCTGTCACTGTTTCTGAGTTTTCTGGCTTTGACTTTAACATATCTGTCCTTGTTATACTGTTCTTTGTACTCTGTAGAGCTCTTCAGTACCTGCTGTTTTCTTCCTGTGGAGGTCTTCAGACACTATAATCAAGTCACCTTTAGGTGTTCTTTTTGATAAAACAAATGTGCTGAGCTCTTTTAGCTACTTGCAGGAAGAATTTTCTCCATTCCTTTCACTTACTTTTGTGGCAATTTTTATGCACCTATTCCTACTTTTCATAGTCTTTTTTTTTTTTTTTTTTGCAATATGAACAATTCCAAATATCAGTAGTGCCCATAGAAGTAAAATCACATTCCTACTACTCCTTTTCAGACATTTAATGGAAATAAGCCCATGTTCAGTGAGTTTTTGTTCAGTCTTATATTTGTTTCTTCTAGCTACATGCTCTCATATTTGTATTGGAAAGGTGCCTTACATCTATAATATGAACTACAGGATGGACTGCCTCCTCTGTTGAAGAGGTTGATCTGGGAGGGTGCAGAAGCTCAGCTATGATGGGCAAATGCCTCCTTCTGCTCTCTGCCTTTGATCTTGGAGAAGCCCAAAGTGGAGCAGAGGGAGTCTGAACTATTGTGGGTCACACCATCAACATAGAGCTGTTGTTGCTGCTTCCCTTTGACTGTCTTTGCTCAGAGATTTCTAATGATTCACTTGAACAAAGATGTGAGCCTGGGGATAATATCTTGGTGAGAAAAGTTTACTTCCTTTTCTCTTGCATTTCTCATTTCTATGCTTCAAGCCAGCATTTGTTTTCATTTTATCTGTAAGTTGTAATTAAAGTGGTTTAGAAAAACTGATGCTATTTTTAACATTTTGTGTTGGTCATAGAATGACATTTCTCACCATTAAGAGCTACATTACATATTGGGCACACTTTGTCAGCACTGCTCAATTTTTTTTATTTTTATTTTTTATTTTGCACGTAAACATTAAAAGGGCAAATAGATACATTGCTTTACATGTTCATCAGCTGAACCAATCAAATCTTATATTTCCACTGTAAATTAATGACATATAGTGCTATCTAGACATGTGTCCATGTGTGGTACATGTGCACATTTTAGTGTGGGCACAAACCTACAAAATACATGGCTGAAATGGTTTTCAGAAAGAAAATGTGCCATTAAATATGATAATAAAATTAACAACAATTAACAAAAGTGAATAGTAGGGCTGAAGCATTGCAGAAAGGAGAATTAAGGGTGTCCTTGTGTTAACAGGTTCTCCTTCATCCTTTGTGTCCATAGCAGAGCTGGAGCAGTCCTCCATGCCTGGGGCACAGGTTGTCCACCCAACTGCCATTGAGACAGATCAAAACAGGTTGCCATCTCAAAAAAAAAAATGGATCTTATTCATTTGTGTAGGCTGAGACTTTTATCAGCTGGACAAAACAAGTGCTTAATTTTGATGAAATGAAAGGATGCAGAAAAAATATTGCTATAAATTTTTTTCCCCACTGTGACATCCTTGTTAAACAATACTCATCTTTTACATTAACAGTCACAAAAAAAGAGGACTATGAAAAGCTGATAATAAGAAAGGAAGAGAAATTGCAAATGAAGGAGCAAATAAGGGAAATTAATAAAACTTGTATGTGCTGGCATTGTTGTAAGGAATTCACGGAAGAGAAGCTATCATATAGGAGGCACTCTGGCCTGGCAGACATAACAGTTAACATGGATTCTTACCAGAAAATGGGATAACTGTTCTTTCCACAACACAAACCCATAAATTTCACAATCACTGACAGTTATAAGAAAAAAGATACTCAAAATACTTTGAATACTTGCAAATGTAGCAATGATTCTTTCTTATAGAAGGATTTAGGAAGATAGAATTGAGATCAGCATTCAGCTGACTAAATGTTTTCATATACCTACTTTTGCCTGTAGTGAAGAGTTCTAACTGCTAACACAGGTACTGGGAGACTGAGCCAAATGTGTTTACTGTTATTCCAAGGGTCTTGTATGCACGTGCACTTCTGTCAGAAATGACAGAAAAAGTGCCTGTGCCAAAACCTGGCTGATAAACTGTGACGTATTTGAAAGTGTATAATCATCTTTTGAAGTAATAAGACCTTACTTGTTTTCTTCTTCAGGTACACAAAGATGAAGACAGCAACCAACATCTATATTTTCAATCTGGCTATGGCAGATGCTCTAGTTACCACGACTATGCCTTTCCAAAGCACTGAGTACCTGATGAACTCTTGGCCCTTTGGTGATGTGCTGTGTAAAATAGTTATTTCAATTGACTATTATAACATGTTTACCAGCATATTCACACTGACCATGATGAGTGTTGATCGATACATTGCTGTGTGTCACCCTGTGAAGGCTCTGGACTTCCGTACACCTCTCAAGGCAAAGATAATCAACATCTGCATCTGGCTATTGTCCTCATCTGTTGGTATATCTGCAATAGTTCTTGGAGGTACCAAAGTCAGGGAAGGTGAGTGTGAGCATTCAAAATCTAGTATTATTGCTTCTCAAATTAACAAAATGTAGCTCTGAATATTGATTAAACTTGATTAATTCCTTCTTTGAAATGTATGGTTAAATTTCTGACATTTTGAAATATGTTGTGGAACATTGCAGTAAAACATAAATTATTTAAGCTCAGATGCCTTGGCCAACTAAAAGAACAAAATGCACTTTGAAGTTTTTCTAGTCTATGCTAGAGTTAGACCATAAAATCTACTAACAAACAGCAGCGGGAAATCCGGAATTTGCTCACAGTGGACAGATCAAAGATCAGTTTAGGATAAAAAATGAAATGTCAGCTTAAGGTGCTTTTATAGGTGTTGTGAGAGTAGTTCTGGTGCAGTTCCAAGAGCAGAAACTAGATTGCTTGTTATCGGTATTAATATTAAAATTATCATTAGTATTAAGACTTGTGAGCTTATTATCAACAAGCTATTTCACAGAACTTGATGGCATGGTGAAGAAAGGAAAAGTCAGTAGCTGGACAGAAAGAACCATGCTAAGTGTCTCAAATTCTTTATAAAGGGATGGGGATAGAAACTTGGAAAAGCTGAGAATAAGGATAAGTAAGGATCAGCAGAGGAATTGGGAATACAGACCATGGCAGGGGAGCAACTGCAACAACATGAAGCCAACAAGCTCTGTATGCAGAATACCTGCAGGCTTTGCTTGAAATATATATTCCATAAAGGACTGTGCATTCAGTCCCTGTAACTAGTGACTCATTACCAAAACTGCCTTGCTAAGGGGTTAATATTATTTTGAAAGCCTCTTGAAAAAGAAAGGGGAGAAACATTCTCACACACATACATACTTCATACCTACAGGCATGATTGCAGTGTAGGAGCACCTCAGTGTCTTCAGAAGTCTTGAAGACTCTACTGATGTTCTTGGCTTGGGATCATCTTATTAATGGATGGCTTAGTAAAATACAAAACATGTATATTTATTTGGTGGCAGTATTTGAGATGTAAATAATTTGAAAAATTATTATTAATTTTCTGAATTAGCAATCTTTTCTACTGAAAGTTTTCACTTTACATAAGGACTCTGGTTTGTCTGTCAGAAGCAATAAATCCTGCACATTAAACTGTTTGGCATGGACCAGTACAAACTATACATTTCAGTAACAGCTGCTCAAGGGCTTATTGATTTGGCTGAAGTATAGATTTTGTTCTTGCTGTTGGCATTCTGGTGGGTAGGTGAGAGATCCCTCTGCAAGCTCTTCTTTCAGTCCTTTGGGGGATCACGTGTCCTGGTCTGCAATGTTGTAACTCTCCCCAGTGAAATTTTGACAGACTTTATAAAATAATGTCTCACTTGAGAAGCATTAACTTCCAGGCATCATCATTTGGGAAGAATGGTTATCTCACTACATATTAGATATTGGCCATGAGACATTGTTTTGGTCTAGTGTTTTGTTGGAGCATGCTTGACTAGCAGAATATTCCTATTATTCACTGTATATATCGTATTTAGATCAAGGGGCTGCTCGCAGGCCGGCAATGATTAAATACCTCTGTCACACCACGTGTCATGCAGCCTTTTTTTCCCCTCTCGAAACAGGCTAGTAATGTCACAGCTCAACTGTGCCAGAGAGAGTTGGAAATTATTAACAAATGCTTGTCAGTCCCTACTGTTCAGCTCTGCTTGTCTGATCTAAGGTCTCCCTTGAGCATCTAGTACCTATTATCTTGTCTAGTGTGTTCATGACTTGTGCTGATAAATGCTGAAAGGCAAAAGCAAGGATTCTGCTTATGCCTGACAGATGAAGCTTGGGACTGAAACTTCATGTTATGTTGGACAAAATAGTTGCTCTTTACATGACACAGGGCCTCTGCTGTATTCAGATTTAATCAACTGCTATACATCAAGTGGAAAGTGATCATATTTAAGGTTCTCACCCCATGCTCAGTTAGTATGTTGTATACTCACAGTATAGGATTCCTCCGAGTGATGTACTTCTGGATATATTTTCCCTGCAGAATAAAATTTACATCTGTGTAAATGTTCCCTCTCTGGAGTTAACAGAGCTTTTCTTGCTGAAGAATCGTTCACTTAAAAAAATAAATAAACTAGATATGGTCTTTGTATTCCCTGTAGTAGCACAAAGACTCCATTTGATTACAGAGGAATACGAATGCCTAAAGGTGACACAACTAATAATGCAACTAACAGAAATATATGCCCTACGTCAAGATTAAGATTAATCTTAAATGGCAGCTCATCAAACACTTTAAAAAATATATATTTCCAGTAATATAGCATGTAGGCTGAAGTATTTTTTGTGAAAGATATCAATATATTGGGAATATTTGGCTTTGAGTGGAAAAACTCAACATGAAACTTCAAGTTCTCAGTTTGTGACACTGCACTTAGTTATGCATCTTTTCAGGCAATAGGAATACAATATAAATTGCATTTTATTATCTTCCAATGTTCCTGAAAATTATTATGATATTGTGCATTAAGAAAGGAATCTTTGTTGACTATTTGCTTTTTGCAAAGTGAAAAATATAAGTGGATTATCTACAATTCATAGCATTACATATTTTGACTGAAACACAGGAACATTAGTGAATTCAGAATATGATTTTCCATAGAAGGTAAACTGTAATGAGATATAAGACAATAATTTCATTTGTATCAGATAATTTGGCATTCTAAAATGCCATTGCCAACTACAAATTGAAAGGTAGCAAGCATGACTTAATTATTTTGATAAATATATGAAATTATGTCAGTAGATCTGACAGAATAGACAGTTTCCTCTGGGAGGGGGTTTCAGTGAGTTGTCCAGAGCAGCCATCTCTGATCACACCTCACTTTTATCCAGGAGGCCCATTGGGCTTCAGCTTTACTAGCCTAGATATTATAACTGCATCCTGATTTACTGCTGCTGCTAGACAATGACCTACAACAAATAACGGCAATAATCAGTGTGAAAACTTCTTTGAAGATGATTGTTGACATTTCTAGAATAAAATTAAGTGAAAGCAGCTACACTTATGAAAACCTAGATCATGAAGGATTTAGAAAAGTTGACCAACTGTCAAAACCCCATTAAGTCATGCTTGTACTCTCAGCTTAGCATCTTCCATCAGGCTTGAAATATATGCCTTTCCCCTTTTCGGCTTACAGAATCATTCATTATTTGTTATATTTTTTGAAACGAACTCACAAAATGTTTAGTTTTGATTTCAGCTTTTTTATTTGAATGATTTAGCATATCACTCAGTAACAGCTTTCTGATATCTTACTGCAGAAATGTTTGTATGGTGCCATAATAATAACTTCCCCTCTAGCTGTTTCTCAAGACAAATTATCTGCAATATCATCTTGATTTGTGGAGCATTTCAATAGCAGGGAAATATGTTTTGATGGAATTTTCTGACTAGTTCTACTGGAGACAGATTTAAATGATGTGCAAGAGTATACTGAATCATTCCATCCTTAACTTCAATAAAAGCCAATATATAAGCATTTGTAGAGTAATGACGAAGTCAGTAAGGAAAATGAAAAGATCCAAAGAACAATGCAGTGCTCAAGGGGATAAAATATAAGCTATAATTTAGAGTGAAAAATCCCTGTTACCTTGACTTGCCTTCAATAAAGTTTAACTGCCAATAGTAGTTGTAAGTTTACCTCTTCCCTTGCCTTGCCATTTGTCTTGGTTTTCTATATGGCTTATATGCTGAAAGGATTCAATGAGGTAAGCAAATGAAACCTCAAATGTTTCATTTCTTAGCAGTCTCCTCTCAGATGGAATATTTCTGGAACTTAAAATTGACTGACAGCCTATGACTCTGAATCCTGGCATGGGCAGTCAGGAAGGACTTGGGAGTGTTGGTCGATGCGAAAATGAACATGAGCTGGCAGTGTGCTTTTGCAGCCCAGAAAGCCAACCATATCCTGGGCTGCATCAAAAGGAGTGTGACCAGCAGGT
>JASSUY010025734.1:0-17436 GCA_032466535.1 Forpus xanthops
GGGAAGGGAAGGGAAGGGAAGGGAAGGGAAGGGAAGGGAAGGGAAGGGAAGGGAAGGGAAGGGAAGGGAAGGGAAATCTTTTAACATAGGGCAGATAATTTCTAACCTTTTTTCTGTCATGCACGCTAACAACATGCTCATTGGGATGACCTATGGCTCAAGTCCTTCCTCCTTGCATAAATGCAAGTACCAGCCACATTGACATGACAGACTGGATGTCTGAGTGAAGGAAGACAAGGAAAAGTGCAGATATGTGTACACATGTGATTTCTCTTCCCTCTTTTATGAAGCATATTGTTTGATGCTTGCAATAAAAGCTGCACAGGTTGTCTTTTTGGGAAATCTAGGTGGCAGATTTTCAAATATTGCTACTTTTTTTACCCTATTGATCCAACTAGCAGAACTGCCTGCAAAATGCCTACTGGGAAGTCCATCTTTTCACAGAGGCAAAGGAGATGTGGGAAAAAGATTTACACTGGTATTAACTCAACTTCTTCTCAAAATTTCTTGATCCTGACTGTTTGTTTGCCCAAACTGATGAATGTGGAAGCCCACACATGGACTTGTGAACTGAACTTCACCTACACCAGAGGGGAAAATTTTCTGAATACTGCTGTATTGTTCTTTAAGCAAAAGTAGAAGACAGCCTCAAAACTGTATTGTAACTGCTTAAGTAGACGAGTCAGATCTTGCAAATAGGAAATAATCACTTGAGTGAGTAATTATTATTTTAGTTTGAATGTCTGTTAGCTAATGTTTACTTTTCAACCAGGAGAATATTATGCTTGCAAGAGAAAAAGAGGCATTTTCTGTAGGCTTCTTTATTTGTAAATCTATTGCATTTTTATAACTTCTTAATATAGGCATGAAAGAGAATTTACTTTGTGCATTACTATTGGATTTCTATTTAAGCATATTGTACAGTGTATTTTTTTTTCTAAATGAAAAATGCAGCATTAAAGACATTTCTAATCAATTGGTAAAGGGGACTTAAAGATTGGGGTTTTTTAAGTCAGGTTCACACTGCTTCAGTAAGCAGTTTTGCTTCTTTTACCCTCCTTGCAGTCAGTATGCACACTTGGTAAATGTGCATTATCTAATAACTGCACAATGTCACAACCTGCTGACCTACAAACTGATCTTGTATTTTTCCTTTCTTCTTCCTTCACTGTAGAGAACTCATAAGTGCGAGTTTAGTCGCCTGAATGGAGTTCTCATTTTGCTTTGAATGTAGCATTCTGTACTTTTCAAAATTTACACTGAAGTTCAGTAAAGGAAACACAGACTCAACCTAAAGCTGTGACATATGTAGAATTAGTGCACCATCCCTAGGTAAAAGTCCTTTCCTTGGCAGCCCACACATGCCTGGCAGTGACCCTTGTGAGTCTGCCTGGACAGCCTCCAGGCAGCTGCAAACCTTTTGCTCAGGAGCCTTCTAAGGAGCTTGGGAGAGGCAAATGAGATGTTAAAGCTTGAAAGGAGTTTTCAGGAGTTTTATCAATTGGCTTTGAAGCTGTGTATTAGAAGGAAAAGCTGCAGTTTCACAGAATGATTTGGAATGACAAAGAAATACACTTATCCTTAAAAAGAAAAAATCTGCAGTAAGGGAGGTTCATAGGTGAGTGAAACAATGCAGTGGATCACTCTTTTGCAAGACCAGGCAACTTGTAAGATGAACAGGAAAGGGCTTTTAAGTACAAAGAGATTACACAGTGTCTGATTCATACAGGTAAAGACAAAAGAGACAAACAAGTTTCTGTAAAGACTACAAATATATAAGGTTACTATGAACTGCCAGAGAGCTAGTGGCACTTATTAGTCAGTAAGAAGGAGCAGTTCCAAAGCAGGACACAAATCAGCAATGGTTATGGCATACTAGCACACATACTGCCATGAATCATGCATTTTCCAATAGTAAAAAAGAAAAGCATATAAGCACTATTCATGTTTTATATACATTCATCTCTTGCCTTTTTTAATATTTCTTAAAATACCATAAAACAAGCATGGTCTTTAATCCATCATAGAAAACCCTTACATCTAATCTTAGTGTAGCTGTTGCCAAATGCACTATGCAAACATTGAAAAAAGAAAACGGTAATTCTATGATAAGCAAAACAGGAAATTGGAGATTGCTGATGATGAAACTGATATCCAACTGGTAATCTGAGCAATGAAGTCACTAAACCTGTCCTGCACTATAAATTTGATTTCCTGGGGCATATTTAATGTTTTTGTTAGATTTCTTGGATAGTGTGCATCCAATATTTTTAGCTAAGAATATTTACCATCATTTTATTCGATTTCCTCAAAATAAATAGCATGTTAAAAACTTAATGTGAGAGCAGAAACTAAAGCTTACTGATATTGTAATGTCTGCATTTGCTTACAACTGAGTCTCTTGTGCAGATAACATCTAAGTGATAAAAGGGGGAGGGGGTTTAAGCAGTGCATGCTCTTTACAGAGGCTGCTTAGTAGCCAACATTGCATTGCCTCACTGGAGCTTTATGTTTGTTCAGGCTATTTCATTAAAAAAACAGCGAAGAGCCCTTCTGGATGGTGGTGAGGAGGGAGACTCAGAGACCAGTGACCAGGGAAGGTGGAATGCAATTACAGCCCACTGAAGCCTTTCCTCAAAATGGAGACAGCAAAGGTTTAGGTATTTTGTGAGCTGCTGCTAATCCTTGAAACTGTGATAGACATTCTCTGATGCACAAGCATAGGCCGTGTATATTACTATGTACTAAAATGCAGCAGTTTCTGACAGATCATATCTGTCAATGCAACTGTGAAGTGTTGTTGGCTTTAGTGAACTTAACACACAGTATCTGTCCTACATATTCATAAATAATATCTTGGCACCTTTGTAGACATTGTTTAAATGATCACATATTGCTTGGATGGTTTACCAAAGTTTGTAAGGGATGGTTCACGATGGCTTCAGTCTAAGTAGAGAACTGTATTCTGGAAGTCTTGCTCTCCTGCACCTCTGAGAGACAGAGACAAGACCCCAGACTGTGGGTTGGGATTGTCCAAATTCACTGCAGTGAAATGAGGCTGGAAATGATACCTAGGATAGAACTTGTTTGCTGGGGAAATATCTCTGGAGGCAAATAAGAGATCAGCAGGAGAATAAGCTGTTGACATTTAATAACAATTGCGAGAACATTAGCAGCAAAATGTAGGAGGTTATATCCCAAACTCAGTGAGTGATGTCTGTGTTGTCACCAGCAGTGGACAAAGTTTTCTTAAAGGAATTTATGTGTATATTGTATGAGTGCGTGTGTATAATCAATCTGAATTAGGCAACCTCAAAAGATTGAGATTGACCTAGAGGTAAGTGTCCCCTGGATGTGGAGGTTATTCTCTTATTCCAGTAGGAAATGAACCCGCTAGAGCAGTGGAAAAGTGAAAGTCATGTAATAAAGACCATGGGACTCATCACTACCACTCTCAAAAAGAAATACAAGGTGATGGCAGTTGCTCTGAGGAAAGATGCAATAAAGGTAGACACTAGCAGACCAAGCTTCACATTCAAGGAATTATGCAACTTATAAAGAGTTTAAATCTGAAACAGTCAAACAAAAGTTGGGAAGTCATTAGGCAACTCTGTGGCATCTCTGCCTTCCATTTTTCTGTCAGGAATCACTCTGAGCACATCAGCATAATCCCAAAGCCACAGGAAAAAGGGATTAGGGGTTCAGGTGTTGCTCTTAGTATGTCCCTCCAGCTCCCCTGCCAGGAGCTAGTGTTTGTGTGTGGCTGCAGACAACATTTCCAGGTGCCATCCCATCCCATGTGATGATGTTAAGTATGGATGGAGTTAACATCATGAGAAAGGAGAAGAGCATCTTTGTACACTGATGTATTACTTGAATGAAGAGAGTTCTAAACTGGGACAAAAGAAAGAAAAGCAACATGCAAAGAAGTATGAATTACTATGACTAGCAGAGCAGAGGATGAGAGAGGTAATTACAAAATAAGAAAAGGACTGGGCTTAGTGATGGATCTGCAGATCCAATCTGGAATCCCAAATCAGGAAGGTCAAGTGGATGAGTATTTTGTTGGGCAGCTGAAAAAATCATTCAGGGCACACAGTTCAGTGACCTGTGCATATTTTAATTGCCAAAAAATTCTTCAGAGAAGGAAAACATAAGGGACATAGTGCTGTCTGTTTTCTTTCTAATCTGTATATTCTAAATCAAAAGGTATTAGGAAGTATTTTCCTGATGCAATTCTAGCTGCTGGTGAGAAATTAGTTCTTGCAGAATGTAACAGGCAAAGACGACTGAAATGACACACTCACAATCAAGGAGAAGGAAGAGCAACAAAATACAAACCATGAATCCATTCATGAAAGTGATACTCAGCAAAATCAGAGGCTTTGTAGGACCACTTTCACAAGAAATTGGATCAGAGGAATGGAAAGTAAATGGCCTGACAAACATACCACCAAATGAAAAGACTGGAAAAATGGTGTAGATGAGACCAAGATAGCTAAATTTTGAGTTCCTTTCACAGGCCTGAAACACAAGCAGAGAGTGTACAGAAGTTAGAAACTAAATCAGGTACCTCCAGATGAGCACAGAAGCACAGCATAACCATGTAGTGACAAAGTTAGGGAGGCTGAGGTATGAAATTAATATCTGCATCAGATATTCTTGGGGCACCAAGAATATCTGATGCAGAAAAACAGACAGTGAAGGATTACTTGGCTCCCTGTCTTACAACAGATGTCCAGTTAGAAAGAGTACATGACACATTGATTCAATTTACTAATCTTAAACCATTAAAATTTACCCAAAGCACTGTAAAAAATCTAGATCCTCTTGCCAAAAAGTCAATTATTTCTGTGCTGCAGGAAGAGGGCAGAAGAGTATCAAGCATACTGCCTCTCCGCCCCAGGACCCTGCAGGAACACAGAATACCTTATAACTCCCAGAACATTGCTTTAAAATTCTTCATGTTTTCGAGAGGAAAGGAGAGATGATCTTGGATGGTCTGATCTCTGAAAGGGAAATACCCTTCCAACCCAAACCTGGCACCAAGGGTGCAAGTAGGGGGTGGTAGGCAGCAAGGGTGATACTTGCTACAGGAGTAGCAAAAGGAAGACCACATAACAAAATGGGAAAACAGGGGATGTTGGGGAAACCATTCCCCCATTCCAGGATGTACTGGAAGATTGGAAAAGGAGGAAACATAGTAGCTTTATGAGCTGCATGCAAAGACGTTTGGAGTGGTGTTCCTGGCAATAGCTGTCAGTGGTCAGTAGTGGCATTGGAAGCTGTGCTGGGCACAGTTTTGCATAAGTCTGTCCTGGGATCTGGTACATCAGTATTTTCATTACTGACTTGAATAAGCAATGTGATAATCACATTTTCAGAAGACTCAGGTTTGGAAAGACACTGAAATAGGGAAATAGTGAAATTGAATTATGCATACGGCTATGAAACTGAGAAATAGCATTTAAAAGCACTTAATTTGGTAAGAATGAGGATAAAGTGCTACATAGGGGTAGCGTAGACACAGTACAGGGAACAGACTGATAGATGGTAGCTCTGTAAGAACAGACTTTGTTGACCTATAATAGACCATCAGATGAGCCATGGTCCACTCTGCTATGGACGAATGCTCTTCAGGGTTGGAGGAGAGTAGAATCTACAGGGTAGGAGAGGTGATCCATCCTCTCCACCACAGAAGGAATCGATAGAAGAAACTCGGAAAACAGAAGAGTCAATAATCAGAGATATAGAAAAAGTTAAATAAAAGGAGGAAAGCGCGGAAAGAAAATCTAGAAAAAAAGAATAGATATAAACATAATTTTTAAATATTTCAGTTTTCAATTCCTTCATTCAAGGCCTGTTAGCATTAATAGGAATTGGGTTTTTCATTTCCAATTAGTTTTTATTATTTTTTTTAACAGACAGATTGGACCTATCTGGTGGAAAGAGCTTCAAACATTTTAGAGGAAGATTTTAATTCATCTCCTTTAAAGTTCCTCAAAGTGAATGAGATGTTTTTGAAAAACATGACTTTCACAAGAACTTATCAAACTGAGGGGAAATGAGATCTTTCTTACATCTGTGCAGTTACAGTGAAGTCACCAGAACCCATTTGGGTTAAAACTGAATCTATTCCACATGTCTCAAGTGACATCTGAATTGGGCTTTTAGATCAGGCCCATAGAGGGATGTAGATGCCCTTGTCTCCTCTGCCTTGTGGTTCAGGACCAGCCCTGGTTATATGCTGGCTCCCCTGTGTACTGTCTGGGACTCAGCCCAGCATGCTGAGCAGGGAGCCACACAAATCAGCTAGTGAATGCTTTAAAGAGCAGCATCTCATGCATTTACTTCTTTTAGAGGTTAGGCTCTTAACCCAGGCTGTTGTTCCTTTCAGTAGCGTAGCAAGAGGTCACTCTCTGCTTTTATCATGCAGGCTAAAAAAGAGCAAGAGGTTGCAGTCATCACAATAACCTTTTGTCCTCTAATTCAGCCTCTGAAGCACTTCTCAGGACACAGGTTGTTCAAGGCTTTCACAAGACGGTACCCTGGTGACAGAGCTGCTGCTGATGTTGGACACTCCTCTGTTTGCCAGGTCACATGCACAAAAAGCCTTCAAGAGTCATTGTGTTTAGAAGGACAGTGATGTTCTAATCAGGTGCATGGACTCCTTATGTGGGAAGATAGAGACTTAGCCTAGCTCTTAGGTTTGCTTATACATTATGCATGACATCTGCACTGGGTAAAATTATTCAGTGGCTCCTAGGAAGGGCCTTAACCCAACTGCACCGTTCTGTAGGGATTTTAGACACCCTAGACATTCGCAGAAGAAGGGATTTAGGGACCTCAAAGACTTTATGCATCTAAAAACTTATGTGGTGTGGAACTTTCTACTATCTAGTCTCTACATGAATGTGAACTAGGTCCTCACCTTTGGATGACATCAATAATCCCATTCAGTGCAGGAACTTTGATAGAAAAAAACAGATACTCAATCTTCACAACAACTTATTCTTCACCAAGCAAATCTTCAGTATTGTCTGTACATAGACTGCAAGACAAGACTTTAGGTCAAAATAGTACTTAAAGTACAGCTGTGCATGTAGTTATACCTGACTGCTGATAGTTATGAGCAATGAATGCTTGATCAAAATTTCAAAACAAAAGGAAAACCAAAAAGAGCATATCAATAAGTTTGGATAATATCCAACCCTTTGCCACATGCCCGATAAACTGAAATGGCATTGATGACTCTCTTAGGGGTTTTGGTTTTGAGACTTAGTCCTGTAAATGCTGGTTTATGTCATGAGGCACTGAAACATTCAGAGAGGTAAATAAGTATCATGTCTATTAGTCAGTGCCAACAGCAACTTGATTGCAATAAAACCTCAGTTGTTGAATTATTTTTCAATATACCCAGCAGTCTCATGACCCACTTGCTTGTGAAATCCAAGTGCTCCTCATTTCTGATCAGAATACCTGTCATAAGTTATCAAGAAAGGGGAGAATTAATAGAACATTTTCATATAGCAGCATTTTAAACCCATAAATAGGACCAACTATAGAAGAGGGAATTTTGTGTAGAATAGTTAATATGTTCAAATTTTGTGTTCCTTTTTTCATTTTACATCCTTTTCCCTGTTCTCTTTTACAGGAAGTTTTCTCACTACAAAATATCAAAGTGCTCCACACTGGATGAGGCAGTTCTGAGTCTTTGTCTAAACTTGCTTTTTAAGAACTGTAAGTCATCAGACACTAGAGCTTCAATTCCATGTTTTCAGCATCCTCTGCTGGTGCAGAAAGTGTGTCTTGGATATTTTTGCAGTTCTTGATTGTTATCAACATTGTTAGCACATACGTCTTACATTGCAAACTGTAAAATCATGTGTTAGAACTTTATAAGACATCTTCAAGGAGTTTATCATCAATAACAAAATATTTGATAACATTTTGCTGCCCTTTCTGTGTTTACAGCACTTTTTCATTTGTCTGTTGACAAAAGTTTGATCTCATGTTCAGAGTAATACCTCCTACTGAAATCAGTGAATTCTTTCATTGTGAGAAAGGCAGGCCCATGCAGGAGCTTATCTAATAACATGAGTTTCTTTTTAGCTGATTTCATGGTTCATGTGCCCATAGGTTCATACTTACAGGGAAGACTTGTTAATGTGATTTTATGTGACCTACCCAGCTTTCTTCTATGTCTTTTTCTCTACAGCCGTTTGCTGTGTCCAGCTTTATTGAAGTACTCTGGGGTTTCTTGGACTGCCTCCACTAGAAAAGTCACGTCTGACTTTGTGCTCAAAGACTCATATTTGTTTATTAAAATGTTGCACTCAAGTCAATACTCTGTAAGCTTGGCAAGCCAGCCAGGATTTTCCTCTAAGTTATTGGCATTATGTTCAATAGCATGATCCTGACAACAGATTTTTTGCAACATTTAACACTATGTAAGGTGGCATCTCTCTTTAGGCCAAATCCTGATCTATTTAAGTGCAATTAAATCATGAAATCTAAAGGGCAAAATTCACTCTTCGACAACTATATTTTCCTATTGACCCCTTGTGCGTTTTTCTTGATGTTCAGCAGAGTCTGCAGAGATACTTGTCTTCCCATTTGTCTGGTTTACTGCCTGTATTTGCTGTACTATTCAATCATGTATTAATGTGTCTGACTGCTCCCAATATCATGGGGTTTCTATACATTTTAGGAAGACTCTTCTTCAATTGTATGACAACAAACACACAAGCCCATGACTAGTATTTGACCCTATTTGGTTAAGATGAATGGCATCTTAAAAAGTTCCATCATGTACAGTAATCATTATAATCATGTGGACAGCCCCTTCCTTAGCTTCTTTAGTCACGACTTTTGCCCTTTTTTCTTGATTGATAAGTGACAGCTTTGCATTCTGGACCTTGAAATATATATTTACAGTAGTCTAAGAAATTTGTCCTTAATCAAAGGAGGCTTGACTTGCCAACACATCTTTAGAATATTATTGAGTAACTCATTAAAATGTTAATAGCTTCTGTCAGGTTTTATTGATCCTGATGTCAGCTTTTCTCAGAATAAGAAATAAAGCTGATTTTTATCTCATCTTTGGACTATGCTGAGTGATCAGTACTTAAATAGAATAATGAGAAGTGCTTGAGTAGAATAATCAGCATCTAGCACATCTATCAGTTCTGAATACAGACAGAGACCTCCAGATATATAACTGCATTTTATGTGGTGTGTGAAATACTCTTTAATATAAGGCAAATTAAGAAGACACTTTATCTGGATGATTTTGACAAATACTTTTTTTTTCTGCTGAAGCAAATAGAGGGATCACATCAAATATTTTCCCTTGGATGAAAATATATTTTTTTAAAACAGATCAGTAAAATAAAAGCATGAGTGCCCTTCTTGTTCATTGCATCCTAAGATATAAGTTAAAAAAATTACAAATTCTATTTCATTGAATTCCTGTAAGACAAATAATTGATACAAAATATTTTCTGCTATTGTAATATTGTTTTTATTATATGTGGAACTAAACAAAAGACTGACCTACTGAAGGAGAAGGAGGGAAAGGTATTTGTTTTTCAAAGGGAGCTGCTAATCTCAGAATCTTTCCCACCATGAGCAATGTTGTCCAACAAGAGTAAAACAGTAAATCCCATGGTAACCCTAGCACAGGCAGGATTGTCTAGTGTCAAGATGAATGAAAGAAATGAGAAAAGAATCTGTCTATATCTTGCTTTAACATGATTAAGTCTACCTTCGTCAGGACATTTCTTTGAGTAAGTCAACAGGTATTTTACAACATGTTCAGGACTTTTAAAAGATGGGTATGATGCTGTGATACTTTGCTAATTCAAAAGGACCCTGGAGACAGCCCATAGAAAGCTGTCCCTTAAAGGCTTATTTAAGTAGCAGCTTACAAGTCAATTCCCTCTAGGCTGGCATGTAAGATCCTCTTTTTCTGTTGTAAATATTCTGTCAACTTATACCTGGAACATAATAGGTATTTACTAGCAAAAGGATTGGGGAATTGTAAAGGGCCTAAAAAGTTACCTAGCTGCATTTAAGTTGCAGTGTGGTCAGCCTGTGAAAAGGCTACATAGTATAAGTGTCTAGAACAAAAGGTGCAGCTTTCTGATAAAAATTATTCTGTTCTTATCAAGAAACACAAAAAAAACCAAAAAAAAACAAAACAACCCCCCCAAAAAAACAAGCCAAACAAAAATAACCAAACAAAAAAAAACACAAAAACAAAAACAGAGCAAGAGCAACTGCCAAGAGAGTGATGAATACTGCAAAATTTGAAAAATAACATTATTTTAGGATACCTAAGGTAAAGCTTTCTAAATCAGGATGCCTTGTCTGGATATTATGTAGAGGCTGCAGTCTAGAAGAACTTACAGGAGTTAGTTATGAATGATACTGTTACAAACTTGGTCAATTTACCTTTTCAGCAGATTAGTCAACATAATAGGGCTGTGAAATCCGGCAAAACAGCCAGATGTCATCACATGCTTAGTGAATTTTAATCTAGTATTTACAGTATTTGAGAATATAATGTGAAAAACCCTAAGTGATGCCTAGTTTATGTGACTTGCGGTTCTAATTTTCATTAACACTTTCCTTGTGACAGTTGCCAATAAATCGTGGAATTGCTTGCATTCCTTTAAAAATGCGAAGGCAACAGCTGTAGGGATACAGACAAGAAACATTATTTGGTATATGATAAATAGCACATACATCTGAAAGTTGGTTGAATCCTTAATGGAAAATATTGTTTATGCATAAAGTACAATCTTAATAACATTTTTTCCAGGGTGACACTTATATATTAAAGTCTTCAATGTGCAAACACTAAAGCTTATCAGTAATTTCGCATTTATGTGTAATCCTGTCTGATATACAATATAAAGTTGCTCACGTATGTCAGTGACTTTAGGACCAAGGTCAGGGTTTATAGAGTGATTTGAGATTCCTCAGGATAAAAATGCCATCTAAATGTAAAGATACTGTTTGTTAGGCATTAGTGTTTTACAGACAGTAAATTTAATGGGCCTGATTTTCATTTACCTTTACAGTCAGATGAGGGATCTATTTTGGAAAAGTCACCACTGTGGGGGAAGAAAAACAATAGCCAGGAAATTGCTAATGTTAATGTGATGTAAAGTCAAGCAACCATTTAGAATCTCATTTGAACTTTGATTCAGGAAGGCACTGAAACCTGTGCTTAATTTTAATCATGTCAGCAGTCCCAAAAGTCAGTGAGACCACTTAAAATTAGGCATATTCTGCCTGCACAGAGACCTCAGTCAACAGAGTACAAAATACATTAACTTTTCTTGTCCAAATTGCCTGTGCTCAGTTCTTAATGGATGGATGGTCTTCTCCCAAAACACAATGACAGAATAGATATTTAATAGAGCAGGAAAAGTTCTCTGCTGAAGTGAGTGAAATAAGATGATGAAATTTCACTGAGGGAAAAGTCTTGTCCTTTAAGAGGCATATATCTTAGAGGGACTGAGACAGAATCTCAAGCAAAATCCCTTATGTAGGTGCTCTGAGGAACCAAACTTAGCATCTTTAATGGCTCATACCGGGCACTCACGCTCCTAACATAACTGTCCAGGCAAAACACCTAAGTAAAAAGGCAAGAAAATTTTCCAAAGATGTTTACCTGTTTTCTGCTACCCCACAGGGCAACGTGTTGCGTCATATCATCGATCCATGCCAACAGTAAATAATTGCATCAAAGAATTCACCACAACCATGCAAATCCACAGGCTGTCTCTGAATTGCTTTCCTTTCAATGGCACTATTCAAATTACCCATATTATTCTTTACTCCGAGAATTAATCTTTCAAGGGGACTATTTTAAATGTCTACTTAAAATAATATCTACTTGTGTGTTGAATTTAAAAATAAAGTGCATATTCTGGCTTTTTATGGCACATGTTTATAAATAAGAAATAGTCACAGTCCATATTTTGCACTTTCATTTTGAAACACTGTGTGATCTAGAGTTTGATTGGGTTTTGGTTTGTTTGGGTTTTTTTCACAAACACAGAAATCAGAAAGAGCCATTTATGCACTTTCTAAAGTAATGATGTGCAACATAACGTTCTTCATAATCATTCATATATGTATTTATATGCATGCGTATGTGTAGAGATATTTTTATAGACTGTGAAAATGTGTTTATCCTTCTATCTTTCAAAAGGTTGCTTCCAACAGAAAGGATGTATACAGTTCTTTAGACATCTGCATTCTTTTGAAGAACCCATTAAAATGTACTTGCTTCTGACACTCGGGTACTTAAAGAACTGTTAGCCTGTTTTGGGATCTTTCTTTGTCGTTGATTGGTGGTTGGTTGGTTGGTTGGTTGGTTGGTTAAAACTGGCAAAATTTAGCTTATATATATTTCCCCAGTAGGCAACTAGGTATTGTGTGTGATTAGAGATAAAAGAGGGGACTGGGAAACAAGAGTGCTTTTTTAACTTTGTAAGCATTTTCCAGAATGATTCAGGACAAATTTGTAGATTTTAAGACTGGAAGGTATCATTACAGTTTTCTCTTTCTCAGATTCCTCCATGAATCTCCAGCAGGATCCAACTACATGATGCTATCCTTGTGACTTTTGTGTATTTAGCCTCATAAGAGTGGTATGAAATTTGAAGAACTAGAAATAAGACTTGGGGGTTTTGAATCAGCAGGCTATGTATCTGCACACCCAAGTTAATTTTAAAGGCATCATGTTACAGGAAATTAATCATATTCCTTAGGAAAAATTGTCTTATTCCTAGGTTGAACTCTACATCACACTGCCAGATACCACATGGCTTCGGCATGATTGACAAGGAGCTTCTCTGGGAGGATATGTTCTCACAGCCCATTTCCAGTAGATAAATGGAGAAACTAAGGAATTATTGGAATTCTGTTATTATTCTTAACCTTGGCTCTGCTGCATATTTGTGAATCCAGGCTGATGCCATTTTTTTATATTTTTTTTTTTTTTTTTTTTTTTTTATTTTTCACAACAAGAACTTTCAAAATCAGGAGCAAAATCTCCTGTAGTTGTAGCAAACATGTTCAGTTGATATTTAGTGTGGTACAAAACATATCATGCATGAATGCAGACCACATTATTTTCCACTGTTCCTAGATTTTCATATAAAAGGTTCACTGTCTTAATTCACAGTTTACAATAGCTTTTGAAAGATCTAGTTAAAAGCAGTTAGATTACTTCTTCAGGATTTTATTGATGTAAGAAGCTGGTCCAGTGTCCTTGCCAGCACTGTAGAAGTTTCTATCCCTGTCAGCTTCCAAGGTCAGGAAGGTCTATGGAAATAAACTAAAAAGCTGCACAGTTTAAATGCTAGAATAAATACCAACCTTTATCTAGTAGTTTACTTATCTTGATCCTTATGAAGCTCTCTATGTCAATACTACTTATGTAAGGTTTATGCAACAACTTTTGGCTTAAGCAGTGACACAAAAAAATGCTGCTGATAAATATTCAGCTGACCATGGCATGGCCCATGTGGCTTGGTAATCATTCACTCTTTAAGCAGAACTTCATATTAAATAAATAATTTTAAAAGAGGTCTTAAAAATAGTTTACCAGTAGAGACTGTGAGCATTGAAATGTCATAGAACATAATTAGATATATGAAAATATTATGCAATAATAATATTGAAAGGATATTTTTATTCCATGTCCTTTAGCTCAAATTTGCTTTCAAAGATTCAGTGTTCTGTTTAATCAAAAAAGTTGGATTGTAAGGGATTTCCCAATAACAACTCACCTAAAGGGACAGCAGGAAAAAGATCTTCTTGGGGAGAACAAACTCCTTGATAAAAAAATTACATTTCTCTTTAAAGGGTAACATTTCCTAGAGTGTCTCTCTTGTGAACATTTACACTGTAAAAACTACAGGAAAAACCTACTAAGCACATCCAGATTTGCTCTAGCAAAATGCTATAGCTGACTCAGACAGAAGGCAGTGACAACTGGTTTATGCCGCTGAAAACAACTGAGAGTTTTTTTCCCAGGAGATTGACTGTCTCAGACCAAATCGCTGAGGTAGACCATTACTGACTCATTCATAAAAGGATGCTGCAATCCTGGAAACATTCAAGGTCAGGTTGGATGGGGCTTTGAGCAACTTGATCTAGTTGAAGATGTCCCTGCCCACAGCAAGGGGGTTGGACTAAATGAGCTCTAAAGGTCCCTTCTAACCCTCACCATTCTATGATGCATCACTAACAACAATACCACATTATCCATCCAAGCCACTCATTCATACACAAGTAATCTAACAATCTCTTAACACTGAGCAGTAATTTCTAAACACATTTCTCTCTTCTTGTTGCATAGATGAGGAAGGGGATGAAGGCATGCTTCATTGGATGCTTACAGCAACCAAGCAGACAAAACTGGCACTATGAAAAGCTCATTAGTTTTTTTTACTCACTATCTCATAAAAAGTAGCAATTGACATTTTAATGTATGACATGTTGCATTCCTTCATAACGCTACAGTAATTGAATACACATGAAACTGTAGTGCACTGGGTGACCCCGGAGTGTGCCACACACCTGGAAGCAGTGAAGTTCAATTAATGTGTCATTGCTACTAATAACAGCTACTAGTGAGAACCTCCAGCCAGTTGCTACACTAGAGGAAACAGTAATCCTTGTATTTAGACAGATAGTATACAGTAAACACCAAGGATCCATTGTTTACATGCAGAGCTGTTTTGAACCAACAGTTAAAATCTTGTTCTCTCAGTAACTTGCTTTTTCACTAAATTGCAGGATTTAATTTACCCCTGTGCTGCATTTGTCTAGTTTTACATGCAAAAATTTGCAGATAAAATAAAATCAGATGAGATCCATTAGTAGACTAAAGCAAATAGCACTGAGACAAAGGTTCATGTAATAAAAAGAGGACATAAATCACATACTTGAGCAGAAAAATTCTACAGTAAAATACCCTTAAGGATTTGATTTAATCTGTTAAACCCTGGGAAATTTAGAGTTAAGAGTTGAAATTCCTCACTTAATTTCCCCTTTTGTTAAAATCAAGTTATCAAAGGTCCTACATAAGCGTATGCTTATGTAGATGTGAATACACAGTCTGACTATTCATTTGGTTTACAAAGGCAAAGGACATCAAAACCAAAATTGAAGATTTGTGGTGGACCAGAACACAGGCAGGCAGGATTGAAGTCCTTTTTAATGTTCCAGCATCAGGTCTGATTTCACTAAATAGTAAACATCGGTTTCTTGAGACAAGTTATGTGTCCTAGGTACTGAACCTAAGGAATTATTAAACCATTTAACCAAAAGCTCATAGGGAAGCTAAGATTGTTCCAGTATGGCCTGGTTCCACAGCATCTCTGTCCTCGCTAGGATTACAGAGTAGGATATCAAGTTAAAAACATTACATCATTTGAAAAAGCCTCCACTGACTGAATGCCTTGTTAATACTGAAGACCATGATATTGATTCATGAGGAGTTTAGCCTCTTCGCAGGAACTCTGCTGTATCAAACCTGTGCATTTTTACCGGTGTTGAGACAATTCTCAGCAGAGTTATAGTTTCTGGTAGAGTAATCCCCAGAGATAAAACATCTTATTGAAAATGGGTTTGAACTTCTGCAGAGCTTCACTCCTCTTCTAGAGGCTATCATCACCACATCTATTTTATTTCTCCAATCATGCTGTTCTCTCATCTCAGATTTGGTTAAGATTTATCTGTCAGCTTTATCTCCCTCTAAATTCATTTCAGCTCTCTAGATGATTCTCTCAGGCATTCATGATAAATAATATTCTCTGTGTTCTTCTTGCTCCTTATTTCCTCTCACTTTGCTTTCGTATGTCTTGCTTTAAAGTCTTGTTCTACTGATCTGCCTGAAATCCTATATGTTTATGGAATTAGACTGCAAACTTCCTTAGTGATAGGTCTCTAACTTTCAGTAAAGCACTGAGTAGGCAGTTGGGAGAATATGTTTCTCGCATTAATTGCACAAATATTCAGCTCAGTCTAACATTCCCTCTGGTTTTTCTGGTCCATTCTGCATGTGTTCAAAGGGTCAGAGACATCAGTGTAATCAATCCCACTGTGAGTATTTGCACTGTGCGATACTTGCAATCTATTCAGGGTAAACAGTTTTCTGCCAATCCCCACCACAAGAAAGTGTCCCATGATATGCTCGTAGCATGTCTCCAGTGCTGGAGAAACCCTGAAGCAGAGAAAACTTGGAAGAAAATAAATGCAGAAAGGCCTCTGAGTTCAAAGGGAGGAAAGAGGAGGAAGCACATTCAGAATTTGTCTTTTATATCAGGGAGCAGGAGGTGAAGAAGTAAAACCCTTTCTGAAGCCATTCAAGTGATAAAAGGAGTGTTTGTAGACTATAGTATGCATCAGTTTCTGTTAACGAGGGGGGAATCTTCTGATTTCTTGTCTCAGAAAATAAGTACATTGCATGCCTGGAAATGCAATAAAGTTCTACCCTGCTTTGAAAGGAAGGAGAGATGGAGGGGAAGTCTCTTTCTTTCCATTGTGGCATGGTTTCCACCATTTGGGATACTTAAGCCCAAGAATCTTATTTGACTGAGGTTGGTTATATGGAGATGGTTATAGGAGAACATATGACGTCAGGAATATTGGAAACCCAAAGTTAAGAAACACCAGAAAATAGTGGAATGATTTAATGTGTTGCTCCATTGTAATGTAAAACAAATTTTTCTTGGTTTTGGTTTAGTTTGGTTGGTGGTTTTTGTTTGTTTGTTTAAGGTAGGAAAATACAAAAAAAAATATATTGTTTTGAAGACATAAAGCCAGGTGTTGCAGCTCCTTGTAAATAATCCAAATCCCAGCATCTATTCCAAACTGAGGGTTAGCTACTTAATCTGCCATGAGATTGGATTGTACTGAAGAGAATGCATTAAAAAGCTGAGCAGAGAAGCACATAAGAGAGTGTTTCACAGGGAGATACTAAGGGATTGGGACAGTTCTTTCAGCCTTTTTCATACCTCAGGCTTAAACATCTTCCTCATCATGAGCTTCCCTGAATGGGAATTATTTTAATATTTCAATTTGGGGTTTTTTTGTTTGCTTGTTTGGAGATGGGAGGAGCAAGGGGAGAGAAAAAAAAATCAAATGCTCTGAGACTGGAGGCAGAGCACCAGTTTTTCTCAACTTCCTGCCAGACCACAGAATCATGGAATCATAGAATAGTTAGGGTTAGAAAGGACCTTAAGATCATCTAGTTCCAAATGCCCTGCTATGGGCAGGGACACCTCCCACTAAACCATGCCACCCAAGACTATGTCCAACTCAGCCTTGGACACCACCAGCGATGGAGCATTCACAACTTCCCTGGGCAGCCCATTCCAGTGCCTCACCACCCTCACAGTAAAGAAT
>JASSUY010025745.1:0-13175 GCA_032466535.1 Forpus xanthops
ATATATATAATTTATATATTTTACACATAAAAATAAAGCAAACTCACAGGCAAAGCCTCCAGGGCTTTGGAAACCCAAAGCAGTAGGGATTATCTTCAAACAACATAAGACATAAAAAATGTATCAAACCTGTCTTCCAGTTTCCACATTTGCTGCCTATAATATGTAAATCACAGTCACAGTCCTACCTTTCCAGGCATCTAACAGGTTATGTATACTGAAACACTGTTTAAAGTGTATCCCAAATTCTTTTATGTGAAATAAACAGTGTGCTAAAGACAGATTGCATGTGCCTTCTCTCAAACAGTACCACATATATTCCTTTAACTATACAGGCTCTAACCCAAATACATGATCAGTATTATCATAATGAGGTACTCCGTAAGCGCATGAACAGCAAAACACTGACCTAAGCCAGTGTCAGTAAGAAGAATCTCAAAACAGAAGTACACTTCTAAGCTGAAAGTTAACAGTTTTAAACTTAGTTCACTGCTACCCTGCAGATCAACTGTGCCCTTTTGTACTGCTCTTGACAGCCAAGAGAATCACTGCTGAAATAAGGATGTCTTACACCATAAATCCACCTCTAGTTCTTGATGAAACATAACGGGATTTGGCCTACCCTAAGAAAGAACAAACTCCTCCCAGTTCCTGTTCTTCCAGCGTCAATTCTTTCCACCTCATCCCCAGTTCTCAATGTATCAACCAGAATGGTGTCAAGTTTCCACCATCAATCTTTCCACACTCAATATAGCCATAAATATGAAGTGAACACACCTGCATTCCATGCAGATAATTTCTAAGAGATAACACAATGCTCCAGGGGAAAGATGCTGCACCAGTACAAATTTTAACTTGTTACTGTGCATGGATTTGAAAGGCTTGAATGATATCAAAAGATTCCAAGAAGAGGGACAAACCCTTGAGCAATCACAACTGCATTACATTTTCTCAGTGGCTACAGAGAAGCAATTATGGTTCTTGATACACAGTATGGATGAGGCTGACACAGGAATACTGGATAGTCCTATGTTAAATGGAAAGCATGAGAAGCTTATGGTCAGTGCAGGGATTTGACAGCTAGAGGTAAAAAAATAGGCAATGAGATTGACCATTTAGTTGAATGCAAGGACAGAGAGGTGTAGGTTACAATTTATGTTTTAACAATGAAAATACCAGGTGTAAAAGGCATTTTTAACTTCAGGGAAACCATGCAAGTAAAAACAGAAGCAAGGAACTAAAGCAGGTAAAATTAAATAAGGGAGAAGAGAAAAAAAATAACCATGTGACTGATTATTATCTAACACACACTAAAAAAAAGCATCTGGCTATTAGAAACTAAAGTTTTCACTGAAGCAACTGCAAAAATCTCATGGCAAGTACTGTCCAGGACACGTGACCATATTAGCAGCCTCTCTGGTTTAGAAAACAAAACACTTAACAACCTCCAAATTTCTTAAAAAGACTTAGAGCAATGCAGAGATTCACCGATTCTTGCTGGATACAAAGCTCACAGTTTCTCAGATTTAGCAAAAAAGACAATAGATAAAGACTTCTAAACAGCAATAAACAAAATTCCTTTAGGATCAAAGGTAAAAAATAATTAATTTTCTTTAGGAGTGAACTACTTATGTAAATGATGGATTTACAAGGTAAAAGTCAAGATGAGATGCCATACCCTGGTTAGCAACAAGTATGATTTTCGGAATCAGAAGAAGACATAGAAAAGATCCACCATTGCCATAATATAGGTTCTAGTTTCTCAAGTTATTTAATTAAATTAACTTTTTGAAAGATAGGAGGCTACTGGTATGGTCAGTATTTTTATGTTTATTATGTGAACACACATCACTTGGTCTATGTTGAACCATGGCTGGCTCACCAAAATATATTAAACCTGGACTTAAGGATTCTGTGTAAAGGCAATATTCATGAAGTCTAACTTAATAAAACTGTGTTTTCAAAATTACCCTTTGTACATTGGTGTATCAAGACAGGCTTCCTCATAGAGTGCCTTAGAAGAATCTGAATCAGGCATTCCCAATTGCCCTGTTGACAACTATTTTTTCCTCTTCCTGGCTACTAAGGCAACCCAAGAAAATAAAGCCAAAATCAGTTTCTGAAAACCACAATTGTGTGCCATCCTTTTAGAACCATAAAAGAAAAATGTTGTGCCCTTGTAAAGGTAAGTTTTTAGACAAAGCAACTTATCCCTGATCACACACGAAGACTTCAGAAAACAAAATCCCACAGCTCTTAAGTTAAATAAAGACCAGGCAGCCTTGTTGCAAACATAAATTCTTATATAGAAAACATCCCGGGTTACAAAATAATCAGTTGCTGGTGATTGCTGCACAAATACAGTTCACACTGGTGTTTATAACAAACCATACCTCTAGTGTCCTCTTTCAATTTCACCTTCATAAACTTTCCAATAATTAACACAGGGTTTTCACAAGTTCTAGCTTTTGTGTTCATCAATGAAACAAAATACAAATACATTTGTACAGAGTCCCAGTTTGAAAAAGTCCCCATTTCAAATAAAAAAAACTAAGTTTTTTAGAAAGATAACAAAAATCAATGAAACGGTCGTCCTCTTCCTCGTTTGCTCTTGAGATGACTAGCAGGGCGCCTAAGGGTTTTCCTCTCTTGACGATGTCGTTTCTCAGCTTCCTGCTGTTTCCTTTGCTGCTCTGACTGGAATATCAAACCAAAAATAGACTCAGGTTCTTATAAACCTACATATCACCTCATTATTCAAGTATCTAGATATCAAGTTGGAATTCCATTATGGAAATCTGGATATGTTATCGCAAATGTCCCATGATATCATCTCTTAAACTTAATTCTGTGTGTCCGTAGGCATTATGATTCAAGTAACTCAGAGCAAATATTTCAGACAAAGACAGCAAAAAGCAGCGAATAAAATAATGCATTTCAGATGAAAACCAGTGTTTTGAGCGTTACTGAAAAAACAGTAGACTGTAAAAATGACAGTCCAGATTTCAACATTTAGTGCCCTTAAGAAAGTAAAACACAATTTGAGCTATTCAGAATTTATCATTTTATGTCCTTAAGAAAGCAGAGCACAATTTGAGGATATTTGGTACCCCTTTTGGTTAACCAGCATTCCCACACTTAATATTTGCACAAATGGATTTTAAAAAAGCCGGTTCAGTTATTGAATTTTGCTGAAACCTATGAGTTTGCTAGAAAGTGTTCTTAGAATGATAAGCTGTATGCAATTCTAGCACGACCTGTCACATGAAAATAATTGTAAATCTCTGCTCCTGCGGCACATGCTCTACTAATGCTTTTCCTCTTCATCAGAAACATGCTAACAGGGTTTCATTTACACACCACATAGATTAAGTGGCTCTTACAGCCATAACCTATTTTCTTTGGAAGACTAAGGCTTGTCTTCAAACTAAGCATAAACTGGAACCAGCAGACTTGACTAGCCAAGCTCAGGCAGCAATTAGAGCAATTTCAATAGCAGCATAGTATAACTGCATTCATAGCGTGACAGAAGAATTACTGTATTATGTAGCTGCATCCCCACTGCACCTAATTCTATCAGCAGCAGTATTTATGCACCAGCCCATCTCTCCCTGAATCTCCCACTGAAGCACCATTTAAAGTTGAGCTAGAGATTTGCATGCAGAGGTAGCATTTTGGCTGAGGCAAGATATGAACCAGTTTATCATCTGTAGCAATTAAGCCCATAATGGTATCCTGGTAATAAAAGCTAGTGGTCTCTAGACTTTATCGAATTTATTGACTCCTGTTTCACTGCAAGAATTTAAATATGTAACTAGTTTCTCCCTCCAGACTTCACTTGAAACAGTCTTGGGAAATCTAATTGACTCCTACCGCTAGTGCACTGAAATAAAATGATTGTGATTTTATTTGAAGCTTTGTGGTTTGTTTTTGTGTATTTTGTTGGGGTTTTTTTAATGTCCTCTATACCTCCTTAGTAGTGTAAGCGCTTACGTATAACAAAATAGCAGGGTTTCTAAAATACCTATTTGCTATGATAAAGCATGCTGAAAATGCAAAACCAGGATACCACACCATACCAAAACTGAGAAATATCAATGATATTTTCATTGTTGGGTCTGTCAGTGGTTGGTGGGCATTCAGGAGGCTGGTAACATACTGCAGCTGCAGCAGCCAAGCTCGATCCAATTCCAGTGACTTGCACGGTCGAGTGATACCAATACTATTGAAGCACAATTCTCTCCCTTAGTAAATCTTCCTACCTACTCCTAAACACACCTGTGCTTTCAGGAAATGGCACCACAAAGTGGAAGTTGATGATGAGAGTTAACACTAAACCCCTTTTTTAGCTTGCCAGCTTCATCTCTTCATCCTCTGAAAAAGGAGTGTGAGAACAGAGCATACTGCATATCATTAGCTCTTCCTAGTTCTCCCTGCTTCATTCCCTGAGACTTAAGAATATATACACAAAGTCTGTTTATTTGAGAGAAGACTTGTAAATCTTAATTTGCTATTCTGATGATAGGAGAAAAGATCTCCACTGCAGACACATTATTTTTCTTTTAATTAGACTTTAAAAAGTGTTTTAATGCAAATGAGAGCAATGTACATATTTGAATAAAGCAACATCAGTTAAAAGAAAAAATATCCATATATGTTAGCAGCAAAATAATTTAAGACTTCAAAGCTACAGCATATCTGATGGCACCAATTAAAAATGGCATTCTGAAGCACAGCTGTGTCTGTCTTCTCCCACCTTACTCTCAAATCTTCACAAAACTGTTAGTAAGAAGGTGACAGTTCATTGCTCATCACCAACTGCAAGAAACCTTGTGGCTTTGTGCTTTCTAAGTTAAAGCTACTATAAAAAAGGGCTGTGGTTCCGAAGCCTGCAATGCCCATTTAATTAGCTGTAAGACACTAACATATCAGTTACAGCAGTTAGTAAAATCCCCTGAACTGCTATCCTACTCAGCACTGCAGAGGAATTCCACAGTCAACATGTTTTAAATTCCAGCAATAAAGGAATCAAGAGCATACAAAAATGGATGCCTGCAAACAGAAAATAATCAGGTAAACCAGGTAAGATAGAAATTGTCCAATGGATCTGAGTTATTTATTTTTTTTCAGGCATACACAATGTAAAAATCAAGTAACTACTTTTAGCCATGCTTTGACAGCAGTTTTACTGATGAGAATAACATCTGACCACTGATAATGAAAAACATACTCGAGCATAGAGGTTTACCTGAAGAAAACCAGTTTTAACTCAAGTACATTTTGTCAGCTTAACATCAATTAATATGGGTCTTCTGCTTCTCTACTGTGTCCCTCCCTCAGTTCTAAAGCAATTTTCTACCAAAAAAATCCTTAAGTGTTCTACATGCAATTAGCTCTGCCCACACTATAAATTGATCACCTGTCTGTGATTTACAAAGTTCCTTAGGATGGGCAATCAAAACCATTTAGGAAAGGCAGATAGGCAGCAGTCAACTACATACTTCCAATGAAATCTGGCAAGTAGAACAGGACCAGAGCTCACTCTTGTGATCTATTACACAAGTTCAATGACAAAGGTAGTTAGGAGCTTTGTTTTCATCATGCTGAGACCTGGCAACATTATCAACCAAGAGAAAGCCTGCTATCTATGACATTTGGATCTGCAATCAAGATCTGATCAGTCCAGGCACAGAAGTCAGGTAAGGTCACAAGCTTCTGATGGTTATGTCTGCACATACACTATTAAAAGATGGGAGCCATTATTTTCCACCGGAACATAAGATTTTATGACTGCTGCCTGAGTTATAAGGATATAAACATACAGAGTACTACCGGAGGCTTTCATTCTCTTGGCAAGAAGCAGAGGAATTGGCAGCTTATAAAGAAACGAAGAGGGACATTTGTTTGACGGTTTTAAAGTTCCTGTTCTTTCATGCAAAACCTAAAGTTACTAGTGTATGATCTGAAAAAAATTACATATAGAGCTTACCTTCTTTAATTTGAATGTTGCCTGTTTGCTGCCTACCGTGGTATCAGACACATTCAGTGTGCCAAGTTTTTCTTCAAGCTTTAAACGATCTCCAAGAGTTTTCCTGCAGAGAATAATTACCATTAGTCCCTGTTCTTGCCATTTTTTTTATTATAATAAAGGCTGATATGCAGTCAAAACTAATCTCAATTTCTCTGAAATGCCAGAACTCTAAAAAATAAACATTCAATAAACAGAAAACAGACAAGTTCAATTCATTCCCTCCAGATATTGCTTTCAGTAGAAACACTTCCAAAATTTATGTAAAACTCATTGTTTTTTTCTGCTAAAAAAGCAACAGGACTCCAGTTGAGAAAGAAACCACACCCTTCCGTCGCTATAGTTTTCTATGAAATGCCAGAAAAAGTCAGGAATATTCAGCTGCAGAGTAAGAGATATCTGCACACTCCCCCCCCCCCAAAAAAAAAAAGGGCTAGATATATACAATTTTCTGGAAATCTTATTTCCGAATTGGAAACACTTTTGAGGGAAGGAAATAATCTCAAATACATCACCACCAAATGAATCACTTCACTGATGAAGACAAAGGAGTCCAAATACAAGTGACTGCTTGGACAGCGCACCTCCACTAGTCTAATGCAAAGAGTTTTCTAAGTAAAAGAAGACCACAAACAAGTGAATGTGGTAAGACAGACCCTAACCTCAGAGAGTAGATCCACAGAAGCACATGCCTTCAAGCGCACTGTGCTTGTTTGTTAGTTTCTGTAAGCACCCTGGTACAGAACCTCTCCCGTGGGCATTGAAGTGTGTGGCCTTTCTACAGAGGAGGAGGTAGTAGCTGTTGTGGCCTGATCAGATACCGCCATTAGCTCTTCTCCACCTGAGGATGTCCTACAAAGACAAGACACCTGGACATGCCCCAGCTGCTCTAGGTTGCAAGCTGATATTTAGTACTACCATTGCTGAGTTCAGTTACATTGAGTTGTAAACTGGAACAGCTGAGGAGTGGAAATACACCTTGTTCCCGCATAGCCTCCAGCACAGGGTGAGGCAGGCAGGGATGGTGTTGGCTTCAGCCAGTCTCCCAAAAGGCACCTGTGAGTCCTAACATGGCTTGTCCTCCCTTCTATAATGTGAGTGCTATGAGTATGTAGTGCCACCTGAGAATATGACATGCCCTGTAGGATCAGACAAACTCACTCTGTAATAAGCATAGAAAACATTCAGTTAACTGTAAACCAAATTAGTTTCTGCAATGACATGCTGCTATTGATGCTCTATTACATCTCTCTCAAAAGGGCTAAGACACATTTTTTGTACAAGTTTTAAAGTGGAAAATAAGTCATCATGAAAATACAGATGATGAGCAGCCACCAAAGTTGATGGCATTTACTACAGATGAAGGACTCATGGACTGTGGCCTATGCACAAAGCCTCTGAAGTCCACTGAATTTTGGTTAATGAGCCATTTTATGTAACAAAGACTTTTCAGATTAACAATAAAAAATTAATGTCAAGAATTACTTTATTTCTCATGACTAGATACTTTGATTGTACTTTTTTTTCTGTAGTACATTTTTCATTCAGTACATGTAAAAACTTCTTCCCTCTGTGTGAATCAGGAAGACAAGCTAAGCCTTAGAGCTAACTATGGCAGAAGATCAGTCACTGACATTGTGGTGGGATTTCTACACTCAAGTGAAGTCCTGTTTTCCTCCCCTTTGAAAGTGAACTGGAGAAATATGGCTACTACCCAGCAATTATTCAGCATGACTGCCTAGGTAATGCTTCGGTCAGGAGAAAAACTAAAATGAGTTGATATTAGCAAAACACTGTGGGGTTCCTGTTTTACTGAACAAATGCAGGTATGGCTGTATTTATCTGAAAATGTGCAGACTCAAATGATAGCAAATTGCACACACTGATACACAAACACAACAGCTGGGTCTGTTGTTTGTTTATATCATTCCCAACAAACTGATTCAAGGAATGCAGTAAAACTGTTATTAAAAGCAACTTCCCTTTCCCTGCAGTAAAAAAAACAAAGTTGCTCAGACACTTCTTTTTTTTCTCGTTATAAAGAGAGCAGCTTTTCAAGACTTTTCCTGCTGTTTTACTATACCAATACCTAGGAATGTCAACTGCGCTTCTGTTGGCCTTCTACTCCCCTCTGAAGACATATACAGTGACCGTCATACTTTATGAAGCATGATGACTGTAGTTTTTCATTCTGACATGCTGTAACTTCAATAACAAACCTTCTAATGGGACATCAAGAAAATCAAGAGCTCTCAGCACGCTGATAAACACCCTTTCCTTCTCTGGATTCCTTTTAAGTTACTTTGCAAAGAACTTATGCAGTAAGTAAATAAAGCAAAGTTCTGCAGGTTTTTTTATGTGCAAGCACTGGAGTGCAAAAAAGTAGATGGATTTCAGACAAGGAAGTTTTTACAACCACAAGTAAATTTTGCAGCTTTCCTGCGTAAAGAAATAGACTGTTGGCCTATGAAGAAATTTATAGTATGCACCAGTGCTTTAGAAGTTGGGCTTGGAGTCGTGCTGAGTCAGGAACATGTCGAAAGAAACACCCAGTTTTATGTAAGTCATAAACTGTTTCCTCAGGTAGAACATTATATGATTAGAGAAAAAAAGAACACCTAGCCATTAAATGCATAGTGAAGGTATTAAGGTACTTAATTATACTGGTCACAGACCATCATTCCGTAACTTGGATAAATCAAATCAAAGACAAACATGCCAGCCTCACCAGATTGTACATGCCACTACAGTCTTTCCAATTTTCAGTATGTTACTTGAATTAATTATTTTTATGCTGACTACTTATCAGTGAATAAGGCGAGCTGAAAATATATTTCAGTATTTTCTTCATAAAATTCTAATATGTGAAAATGCTTTTTAATCAAACAAGTTAGCTCACCATGCAAACTAAGTCATTGTGATTGCAGAATAATGTATAAGAAACAGATACCAGCTGTTAATTTATATATTCTAAGAATTTGACAAATAGCAAACTCGATACTGGAGTTTCTGGATGAACATAAATGGCATCAGTGACTAGAGAGCTAACTACTTAGAAATAGGAAACAACAATAAAAAGACAATTCAGTGACAACAGCGCAGAAAATCAGAAAGGATGCGATGCTGTCGTATCCATTTTTTGGTCACCCTATTCTACCCTCAATTTTCTCTCCTTTCTCATTTTTTTTTTTTCCCTTTTTTAACATTTTACATTACACTCCATCCATTCACCTGCCACAGAGAGGGTATGCAACCCGAGCTTCCTAACTATCATTCTATGATTCCAGACACGAGGAAGATATTTTTTACAAAGATGGTGGTGAAATGCTGGCACAGGTTACCCAGAGGTGGTGGATGCCCCACCTGTGGAGATTCAAGGCCAGGCTGGATGTTCTGAGCAACCTGATCTAGTTGAAGATGTCCCTGCCCATGGCAAGGGATTGGAACTAGATGATCTTCAGAGATTCCTTTGAACCCAAACTATTTTATGATTCTATCACACCTTGCAAAATATTCTGCAAAGAATTAGCATCGAATCTTAAGACACATTATCTTTTTCCTAAAAGCAGTCTTCTAGAAGGCTTTCCATGGTTTATGTCATCATTGATATTCTTCTCCCACTGGACAAGGTATTTCTTTTCATTTTTCACAAGCTGAAGCAATGATTTTTCTCCCTCAGTACACCAGATGAAAGAATTTATTTTGTCCTGTGTTACACTGTACTATTTTTTTTCCAAATGTTTCTCTTTCTTACATTTGTCTTGTTTACCTTCCAGTATCCCTGTTCACGTTTAAGCCTTCCACGTTTTGAACAAAATGAAATCCTAGTATTTCAAACTGAGCATCCCTGAGAATTTTCTTTTGAGCTCAGCAGCTGAAATATATGTAAAAATCTTCAGTATGTGAGTAGGCTGCAGCTATACTGCCTTTTAGGGAAGTATTTCAATGGCAATGAGAACACAGTACCATTTGACCAGTATCTTGTTCCTTTCAAGTCACTTGCTAATATGACCATAAATCAAAGTACCATGTAAAAAACATCCGTAACATACAATACTCTGACAGAGTGTCCAGTGTGGATTTTCTTCTGACAAAGAAGAAAACCTGACAAATGTAAAAAATTGCTTCATCTTCTTGAAATGAAAAATAATCACAAGGAAGTTGATGGAAAAAAATTAAGAATGTTAAAGTTCAGAGTGAATGGATATATTCAATATGAAGAACAAAGACAAACCTCTGTTAAAACACTTGCTGATAAAAACCAGCTAAGGAAAACAGGGGAATTAGATCTGCAGAACTGCGATAAACCCCAATTTAAAAAAACTACTACTGTAGTTAAAAAGAGGTCTTATACGTACAACATGGAAAACAGACTACTAAATTACTGTAGAAACATTGCCTCAGTGGTCCTTAAAGACCATTTTATACTATAGTTCCAGCTAAAATCTTGCATATTTAAGGGACAGGCTGAATTTTTATCAAATGTTACTTGACGTAACTCCAGAAAACGTCCATCACAAAACAAGTAGGTTGTAGAGTCAGTCATTAGTGACATGAAGAAACAGCCCCATTATATATATATTATTCACTTCCTTTGACTGTATAATTTCATTCTAAGCAAAAATGTAATGGCTATCACAAGATCCATCTAGCCCAGCACTTGTTTCCAACATTAGTTCTGCTCTGTATCCAGAACGATTCAAGACCTTTGAAGCTATTGTGTTTCAAATTTTCAGTATAAGTGTCTATGCTCCAAATAATAAAAGACTATTAAATCTCATCTTCGAAAGGGCTACAAAATATGTTAGCGAAATTTTCAGGCATTAAGCACTTCAAAGTGCTTTTGTTTGACATACTCAAAGCCAAGTCCTTTAGTACGACGTACTTTATACAGTTCCTAATTACTTTAGTTGATCATCAATTCAAGAAACTCCAAATTAAAAAACAAAACCAAATCTGAGTGTTTTGTATCGCAAAAAGGAAACCAGAAATATTAAGGCCTGACAATATAAGGACAGCATCATTTTTTTAAAGTTTCTGGATGTCATAAAAATACTCAGATAAAAAATTTTAATTCTTTTACCACCTTGATCCTACCCTCAAAACCAGTGACTAACGATGCAGTATTCTACATCTTTTTGGAGGGTCAGATGGGAAACATCCACAGTGTCAACCTCATACTGACATGGTGGAGAAATATAACCAAGTTGCACAGTGTTATTTGTGAGAGCAGCAGTTTACCAGCACTAAAAAACTATTGAAACAGTAATATTAGTCTTACTTCATTAATTTTTGTTTTTTGGCAGAGTCTTTGAAGCTTCTGAATTCCTCTCCTTCTTTAATCTCAAAAAACTGAGGTTTCAGTAATGTTTGCTGATCCTCCTTGAGCCTTTCCTGCCGCTTTACTTTTTCCTCTTGGCGTAGAAGCTTGCGCTGTTTCCTGACCTCTTCAACCCAGCCTTTTTCATCATCTGAACTTTCAGAACTTTCGGCATCACTTGCTTTTCCTTCTGGTTCTTCCTCCTCTTCCTGCATACAAAAATAGTATAAAATAACAAATCATCAACTGATTTTCTTTTCAAACCATTCCTGCAATTGGAGTACGTGACAGCTTTTACATAGATACAGCTGAAGAGAACAAACATTTGAAGAACAGCAAACTAAGCAGATGACAGATTATAATTTTTTTTCCACATACATATTTTACATTATTCAAACCTACATTCATGTAGACACAATACTGTTCACATCTGAGAACCTCGATGACATTATAAATTACACTTAATTACCACAGCTGTTAAGATATTCTTGCATTGCCTTTGTCTTCTTTCTAAGGTGAAAGACCTGAATACTTGAAACAAAGGAAAAAACATCATACTATGGATTTTTTTCTAATCCAAATGGAAATTATTTTACCTGTTCTTGTGCTTCCAGTTCCTCCAACATCTTTAGTTTCCTCTTTCTTTTCTCACTTATTTTAGAAACAAGTGGGTTAAGTAGCCTAAATTCTTCACTCTGCTCATCCACCTGGAAATCTGGATTCTCAAACATGACCTTAAAACGATCATCTTTCAGAAGACTAGGCAGATTCTAGAAAAGCAGCAAAGCATGAATGAGTTATAAAATTCTGAAACACACACTGGTAAAATAAGTAACACCTTTTTAATTAAACACAACTCAAACCCACTATTTGAAATGCCAGTTTCTTTATGCTTCCAGGTCATATAAAAAAAAAAAAAAATAAAGATTTATGCTCATTGTATTTTATTACATAAGTATCATTCAAAGCTACCTGCAAGAAAGTCTTTTTAAATGCACACTACAGACACCTTAAGTACACAATTACTAATATTTTTTAATTAATGTTTCTCATACATTCAGCCAGCTAGTCTGGAGACATGTTTATATCTCTTGACTAATCAGAAGTACCTCCAAGGCAAATACCCTGTCTGACAGGGATGATTCTACAACATGTGCAACAACTTATCAGGGTAAACATGTCTTTATGCACTGCTACTACTGTTTTACTTAAAATAAGAATGTTTCTATACATCTTACAACATTTTTTCTTCACTGCCCTTACACACAGAATGGAAAAGGCAGTTTCATTCATGTCAAAGTAAAACTAACTCAGCATAAATTATGTTACTGTTGAATCAGAAACAGTTCAAGTCACACTTTCAGCTTATGTAAATACCTCTTGTCGTCATCTTAAAATCATTGAATACATAGCTTTTTACTATAAAAAGCTGATATTTCAACATTGCCAAACTTACACCAGCACATTCATTCTACCCCATCATTAAACTTTCAGTGGTACCTAAGAAGGGGGGGCGGTGGGGAGAGAAGATACAGACAAAAATAAGATTTTTGTCATAAGACTCAAATGCCATTTCAGAAAAATAACCAGAAGGTGCATCTTTAAGTATACTTTGTTAGTCTGCTTCAATAACACAATCTGCACGCACTCCTAGACACATCACCCCCAGTTATTGAACTCCTATTTCCATTGTAAAACTGGCTTAGACAGTATCTGAGGGGGGCCTTTATGGATTCTGCGGAGGGACTCATTAGGGACTGTAGTGAGAGGACAAGGGGTAATGGGTTCAAACTTAAACAGGGGAAATTTAGATTGGATATGAGGAAG
>JASSUY010025752.1:0-17259 GCA_032466535.1 Forpus xanthops
CTTACAGGAAATAATTTCTTCCTCAGATCCAATCTAAACTTCCCCTGTTTAAGTTTGAACCCGTTACCCCTTGTCCTGTCAGTACAATGTCTCATGAAGAGCCCCTCCCCAGCATCCCTATAGGCCCTCTTCAGGTATTGGAATGCTGCTATGAGGTCTCCACCCAGCCTTCTCTTCTTCAGGCTCAACAGCCCCAACTCTATCATGAAGGAATGGAGGAAAGGTTGGAGGATTCACTGGTGATAGCATGAAATTAAAAATACTATGGAAACAGCTGTGAGGCCCTCAAGGGGAAGGGGTGAGGTGTATGGAAGTGGAGGGAGATTCAATGGTCACAAAGCTTAAGTTAATATATGAACCCTATATGACTAATGCTTGGCTTCTCTAGGGCAATACTTGTGACTCATTCCCCTACTTTCATACTTGGTTACAAATCTTAATCCCTTTAATTTCCAAGGGAAATCACCACATGTTAGCAGAGATACAGTCAAGATAACAGAGCAAGATGATATCCAGAACCTCTTGCTCTAATATCTACTAGTGCATACTAAACACCATTACTAAGCGGGGAAAACCTGCACATAGAAAGACTCTTCCTGCACCTCCAAATCTAGGCAGTTCCCAAAGCTGGATTCCTATGAAGAAATCCCTGCCAAGGTAGGGGCTGCTGTATGACAACAGTGGTCAGCTAACATCTTCCCATCATGAAAATTTTTTTCCAAGGTAAACAGCACTGCAAGATGCTGGTCAGCTCCAGCTAACTGAAACTTCTTTTTGAACTATTATAACTAAACACAAGGTCAAGATTTTAATTCTGATTACCCAGATTAACATTTCTGTACCACTCCTTCAGTAAGCCAAGTTGAGCGCATCCAACCCAGCTCTTCGTATTTCAACATGCCATCAAGTGCCAAAGAATAACATAGCAAAGTGAATTTTCCTAATGGCAAATTTCTTATTATGAAGCTATGCTTGGTTTCCTCAAAAATGTTTCAATTAAGGGGAATAACAATTTGCCCAGTTAAACATTTCTCACCTTACCATACGATTATTAAGAAAAAGGCCACAGGTTAAGAGCCAGCAGGATAATAGCATTTGTTTATGCAGACCAGACAGTAGCTAAACATCTTCCTTACAGTTTTATACTGGAAAATTGTGTCTATAGTTGGTTGCTGTTAAGACAAGAGTTCACTGTAACTACTACAGAAAGTAACTTTCACTTGTATGAAATAAAACCAAGCTCTCGTAAGCTGTTATCAAACTAACAGAGATAACCCCTAAATCAAGTTTTATCTGAAACATTAAAAGTTTGCAAATTTCATGTAGATTTGCCCTCATAGAACGCTGCAAAGATCTTGCACAGAATTTACTTTTGAACTAGGCTCTGTTATCCAGCCTCAAGCATTTCAATAGCTCCTTTCCCAACTATTAGACCACCATAACCAAAGAGGCATTTCACAATACGCATCAACAGTACATCAGCAAGTACTGACCTACAGTTACCAATTGTTTTTATTTTTTTTTAGAGGAAGTCACAGGAACGCTGCTGTGCGCAAGCATACCTTATCTCACTCAATCTCTTTGCAGGATTCGAACATTTAATAGAACAGCTTTAGGAGCTGGTGCAGAGTACAAATAGTTTAATACAAACACATGACATGACACAAGATATCCCAGTTCACATACTGTCACCCACACATCCCCCAAGCGGAGATCACGAATACTGCTTGGTAGGAAAAAGGTTTTGTGGTGTTGTTCTTTAAACATATCAAACCCTTTAAGAGTCTCCCATTCACTCCTGAAGCCTACAAGTCTTCAGTAAGATGGAGAACAGGATTCGTTTAAGGATAGTTTATGAAACACAAACTGTTCCATTTCAACTGACACAACTGGCAATTTTAGCTCAATGTTTAAGAGAACTGTCAGCTATTTTAAAATCTGAATTTTAATGACAAGTTATTTCCTCACACTTACGGGTTTATTACTTATTACAGAAAATCCTGGGGAAAAAAAAAACAAATTAATTTAAAACTGGTATTCTTCCAGTAGTTTAAAAACCAAACAAACAAAAAAAACCACAAAAGCAAAACCAAACCAAGACTAATAAACAAGCAAAAAAGCCCCAAACACAACACAAAAAAATAAAAAAAACAACCCAAAATTTTGTCAGACCACTCACCTGCAACGCTGGTAATGGTAACAGGAACTCCTTGAACTTGAACACCTGCAGCACCCAGGTTTGCAACACTTACTGTTTGAAGATTAGGTACAGAAGCAAGCTGGGCAGCATTCAGCGTGATGGGGGTACCGGCAACAGCCACTGGTGCTATCTGGGCAATGGTTGTGCTGCCACTTGAAGACACAGGGGTAATGGTTAGTTGCTGGGCTAACCCAGCATTTTGAACTTGAAGATTTGAAAGGCTTTGCAGATTCTGAACCTGTACAGTTTGCCAGCTGATCTGCCCTGATGGTGTTAAGGTTGGAGCCCTGATGAGCACCTGAGTTGGACTTACTGTCTGCAGCTGAACATTCTGCAAAGGCTGCTGCTGGATGGTCTGTATAGTCTGCCCTGACTGGAGCTGAAACGACTGTGGAGAAATGGCCTGAATAATCTGCTGTTGAGGCTGCTGGATCTGTATCTGCTGCAGAATAGGCTGTCCTACGATTTGGACCTGCTGAAGGGAACCTGACTGATCTTGAACGTTCTGTAGTCCATTGGACTGAAGCTGACTGGAGCTCTGGGCTTCGGAGTCCGTAGCAGTTGTCTGAGGTTCTTCTATTGTCTGTTCTGAACTGCTGCCTGCTGTAGTTGTTGCGTATTGGCCTGTTTCTGCAGAGCTAACTAGCGTATCACTGCTGGTTAGAGATGTTGAGGCAGTAGTTGTAGAGGTGGAAGACGAGGAAGGAGACTCTGGCATTGTACTACCAGAGGCAGAAGTGACAGGCGTAGATGCTAGCTGATTTCCATTGGAAACTCCACTCTCAGTAGACTGGCCAACTTGACCTGAACCTCCTGCAGCTGCCACATTATTTATCACTGGCAATGCTAGTGTTACCCCACCAATGTTTATAGGTAATGTTGTTACCACTTGAGCCTGAGTACCGGGAATAGTTTGCAGTTGCAGTGGTATAGAAACACCAGGCCTAATTTGGACTGGTACTGTCTGATTTGCTAGGTTTTGAGCAATAACATTCCCAGAAGCTGTCCTATTTGCAGTTGTGAGGATAGCTTGATTATTCCCTGCAGGAATAAGCTGAATTTGACTCTGTATGTCTTGTAGGCCAGTAGCATTAGATGAATTGATCTGTAGTTGCTGACCTTCTGTTGTCTGGATCTGTGGGATTACCTGGTATTGGACATTACCACTTGGATTTTGTACTTGAATGACCTGGAACTGTCCAGGGGTTGTTGCAGAAGAACTGCTTGATTTGGTTTTTGAAGGAGATGTACTGTCATTGTTACCGCTGGAGGGACTTCCTGCACTTGAGGCAACAGAAGATCCTTGTTGAGCAACATTATTTTCTTTCGAAGCAGAAGAAGCAGCAGCAACAAGCTGCCAAGCATTTCCAGAGAGCTGAGTTGTTACCAATTCTAACTGCTGTGGCTGATTCTGAAGCTGCACCAAACCTTGGTTGGGATCTATAATAATCTGCTGCTGTCCAGTTCCTTGATTCTCACCAGGAGTTCCTATTTTGCTGCAGGTGGCTGCTAGCAAAGCGAGAGGTGAAGGCTGAGAATCCTACCCATAAAGAGGCAAAACAGAAGAGATTGAGAAAAAAGCATGAGTATGAACTGTCAGAAGTAAGCATTTAGAGTTTACACAGGAAGCAGAAAAAGAAGGGCTTCTGCATAGAGACCAATGATAGAGCTCTGAATAAGGAAGTACATATTTCTGTAATGGCTCTTTGAACATAAACCCCCCAATGATCAATTAATATGTGACAGCCAGGACCCGAACTGCACTCTTTAATCCAGTATTTCACGGGTCCCCAGCCCAAAAATTAAAAGAAAATCTTTAAAAGTGCTTCTATTACATGGAAAGCAGCTGATCACTGCAGAGTCAAATCAAAAAAAAAAAAAAACCAAAAAACATGTTCAGGCAGTAAAAATACTGCCCCCAACCAACTATGTTTCACCCAACTCAAAGAAAGATGCTTTGCACAGGAAATGCCGTTGGCTGAACATTTCATTTTAAATGCTAATAGCTTGGGCACTTTCCTATTTGTGTGTTCGTGCTTTACCTGTGAGCCTCCAGATTTCCCCTTTTTATTATTATTGTTGTTATTCTCTGCCTCGGGAGATTTCTCTCCCTCTGTGGGCATAGTTTCCTCCTTCTTTTGATCTGCAAAAATATCAAGTGTAACAGGTTAATTATTCACCTTCATTTATACAATAATAAAACCTACAAGCATATCCTTTTTGTTTCCCAGCTTGTCACCTTTACTTCTTCGTAAAAACAACAGAGCAAATTATTTCTACAAAAAGAACGAGTTCTAAGAAACGTGGTTTGAAACCCAACCCATGGGGGCTGGAGAGTTAACACCCAGAAAGGGGAGGTTTGGTTTGCTCTCCCAGAGACAGCAGGAAAAAAACCACCCACAACCCTCCTCCTCCTCCTGCCCCCTAAAGCATCGACGGCCACTGAGTGGCCGTCGATGCTTTAGGGGGCAGGAGGAGGGCTGTGCATGGGAGGGAAAGAGGGAGGAAAAGGGGAATGAAGGAGGGAGGGATGTGCACAGGAGGGAGGATTAGCGAAGAAAGAGGGAATGGAGGAGGGAGGCACGGCGGAGGGGAGTCGGAGGGGCAGACAGCGGAGGACGAGAAGAAAGGGGGCATGCGAGGAAGCGGCTCGGATGGGTGGAGGGGCAACGGGAGAAAAGAGGGGTAAGAAGGGGGAGAAGCAAGAAAGAAAAGGGAGAATTCAGGAGGGCGGGATAAAGGGGGGATGAAGGGTGGAGGGAGGAGCAGAAGGAGGGAGGGGTGTGCACAGAAGGGAGAGAGGGAGGGGGTTACATACCGCTCATCCCGCATTAATGCCCCGCTGAGGCGCCGCTCTAGGGGGGAGGAGAAGGAGGAGGAGGCGGAGGGTGGGGGTAGCGGGGAGAAGGCCGGTCGCAGCCGGAGCTGGGAGGAGCGGGACGGCCTATTTCTCCACGAATGGCCGTCGCTGGGCTGTGGCGTAGCTGCCTCTCTCTCCGCCCGCCGGCGGCATCAGCCCTCCGCCTTGACTGACAGCTACGGGCCGGCCTGGCGGCGAGAGGTTAGGAGGGGGGGGCGAGCGGAGGCGGGGCCCGCCGGGGCCCAACCGACGCCCACTGAGAAGGAAACCGAGCCCAGCCGCCGGCCTCTGGGCCGCGCCGCTCCGCCTCAGCCCGGCTCCCCGCGCCAGAGGCACAGGAGGCGGGCCGGGGGGCGGGACACGGCGTCCGGTGAGCCCGGCCCCGGCAGGCAGCGGAGCAGGCGCCGGGCCCTCGTCTTCCTCCTCCTCCTCCTCCTCCTAGTGTTCTGGCCGGCAGAGAGGAGGCGTGGCCTCCGGGGCGGGACGGCTGTTGCGGGCTGCCGCGGCTCCCGCGCTCGTGCGGCTCTTTGACAGCGCGGTGGGGCGGGAACACGACCGTGCCGCCTCCGGCATCAAGCCGTGATTGACGGCGACAGCTAGCCGCCCAATCCGGGACGAGGGTGGGCGGGGCCTGGAGGGGCGTCCGCCAATCCGGTGGCGGCGGCCCTCCTGGCGCGCTCGTAACTGACAGCGCGCGGGAAGCCCGGCCGCTGCTGCTGCTCCGCCGCGAGCCTCTCCCTGCCTCCCTCCCTCCCTCCAGCAGGGCAGCATCCCGCTTATGCCCTCACCCCTGACCAGCGAGGGAGGAAGCCCGGGCCTATTCAGTGCTCCCTAACAGCCTCCCGGGCCGGCCCGCTGCCTACGCTCCTGGCTCCGAGAGAGGCAGCGTATAAACGGCTCAGCCGTCCCTTCCACACCTGCTGGGGACGAGGAGGCGGGCACAGGCCTCTTCCCTTCCTATTGGCTCAGCCGCGGAGGGCTGGCGCGCGGGGCACTCTGGGATATGTAGTTCTGTGTTGGTGCCGTGGCAGCAGCGCATGCGCAGAGGGGTGGGAGGCAGGTGTTTGGTTGGGGGGGGCACGCAGCGGCCGGGTGCCGTTGGACGCTCTGGGCCGTCAGTGTGGGTTGTTCGGCAGTGTAAGGCCGGAAAGGGGAACGGGGCTGCGGGCTGGGGCAGGTCAGGTCAGGTCATCACTTCGCAAATCATCCCTGCATGTTTGCGGAGCGGGAGCCAGCCCCCAGTAGCCTGTGGTGGGTCAGTGGGATGGAGTACCTCTCCTGTGGGAGAATACAAGACTGCAGAGACTTTAATGCAGCCTTTCAGTCCTTAGAGGGGGCCTGTAAGCAGGGCATGTTGCGATAGAATGACAAGTAATGGTAGTAAAATAAAAGATGGGAGATTCAGTCTGGATGTGAGGAAAACATTCTTTCAAATGAGAGTGGTAAAACACTGGCACAGGTTGCCCAGAGAAATGCCCCATCCCTGTAGACGTTCAGGACCAGGCTGGATGTGATTCTGGGCAGCCTGATCTAGTTCAAAATATCCCGGCTTATTGCAGGGGATTGGACTAGATGACCTTTGAGGGTTTCTTCCAACCCAGACTGTTTTATGATCTACAAAAGCTGGTAGCATGGCAAAGCCTATTAACTCCATTCAAGTTTGGCAGAAATTTAATTGTGGTACACCTGTGCAGCTCTGTCGGCTTACATTTTCTGTTCTACATGCCTGAATTCTTTGTCAAGTAATACTGCGCATCTACTAACCACAAATTGATGACAACAGTGCCAAAGAATTTCTATACCAGCTGTTCACGGTTTCATCCTTCAAAGGGACGAGGACGCCCTCAATCTCCATCCCAAGCCTCCAGCACACCCTCTGGGAGACAGGAAATATTGACGTGCCAAGCTTGTCCATCATACAGTGAGAAAATGATCAGAAATAAAGGTGGTGCAGGCAGTTACCAGGCATAGTACACAGTCAGGATGTACAGGGCACAAGGAAAAAATTACCTTACAAATGCTGAATAAATTGTATTCAGTTAAGCAAAGGATAATACCTCACAGTTTTCAGCTTGGCCAAATCTCAGTCCTTTCGCCGAGGCAGTGAGACAGAGCAGGAAGGTCAGGGTTTCCCTGGAGGGATCTGGCTTCTGAGGAGACCCCAGCCTGGCAGAGCAGTGCTCTCGCAGGCAGGGTGCCAACCCACGTCCTAGCAGGGCTGGGGTGGTGATGGGGCCTGCCAGTGGTTCAGTAGTCATCAGATGAGCAGGAGATGGGGCCATCTCCACCACAGGGCTGGGCAGTGGGCAGAGGTTTTGGGGGAGGTTGATTAGGGCACCACAGCCCGCCTGTGCACTCAGCACCTCCTGAATCAGAGGTTGTGTGAAGAATGAGCAAGTGTATTAGCAAGGCCACTCCATTTCTTTTAGTGAGACAGATGTCCTATGGAAGCTTTTAAACTTATACTGGATGCCCATCTGTGGCTGTAGGTACAGTGCTTTTGAAAACCTGACTCTAGGGTACAAAAATTAATAACTCTGTCTCAGTTCAGTGAGTGATTGAAATGACAGATAAAAGATATTGGTGCTGTAGGTGGTTTCAGTAGGGGCATGGGTGGCATGGTTTAGTGGGAGGTGTCCCTGCTCATAGCAGGGGGTTTGAACTAGATGATCTCAAGGTCCTTTCCAACCCTAACTATTCTATGATTCTATGATTTTATATATTTTTACCATCCACAGTTACTCCAATGCCACTTGCTCTTTCCCAAATTCCAGATTTTCCAAATTCTTTCTGTGAACTTACACTGTCTGAGCCTTCCTCTTTCATGAACCAGTATCTATCCTCTGCACCATGCTGCTGGTTGCTCTCTGTGGATTCTCAAAGAAGCCAGCAGAAGTCACCTGTTGAGTTACATGGAAATAGAATTAGCGCTGAGGATGTATACATTTTAACACAGGAGTCCCAACTGCTATTGGAATGGATGAAAGAAAAATATCAGAAATAGGGTAAAAATAAGCAAAAAGTTTTCATCATCACTTTTTTTTTTTTTTTTCAGGCAAAAAACTTTAGAAGTGCAAAAAAAGAGCAAAGCATGGAAATGTGTGGGTGAGCAGAGACCACCAAATGAGAGGTTCCTGGCAGGATGTCAGTCATAGTATAACTTGAGTGTGGCTGCTTTGAAAAACAACCCAAACTAAGAAAATCCACTTAGTGCTAATTCTCTACTGCTTGGCATCTCTCACAGTGTATATATATCTTGTTTCATTGATAAGAATTTATCTCCTTGCTTTTAATATTTGAATTATCCTTTCTCTGTATTCATATGTGAGTTTTCGTCTGTCTTGTTCATCAATTTTTCTAGATTTTTGTTTCTGATTTTCCAGTCTCTAGATAACATTCCTGATGCCTTAGTACCCTGATTTAATTTTCTCTCTTTTCTCCATCTTTTTCCTCTATAAAATTACTTCCCTAGATCTTGATTTTCCCATTATTATTTTTGGTTTAGCTACAGTCTTTCCTGGTTCTAATACCTACCCTTTTCTCCACCTCAAAAAAATTCTTTCACCCAAATTCCTCACCTGTGTAATTTATTTATTTAATTATTTTTTTCTCTTTAAGCTCCCAAGCAACTTATGTCTTCTTTTATATCACTTCTGGCTCACTCTAAGCTGTCCTAACTTTCACTGATTTTTTACCTAACATACTGATCTTTTTGACCTTATTTAAGCATTGCTCTACAGAGCATGATGAGGTTTGTAATGCTGAACAGAGAAACGACTAAATATCCTTACCAAGAAAAGAAAAGAAACCAAAGGGGGCGTGAAGAGGGAGGGAGAGGCATCTGGCTGCATTCTTCAGTTTCATTGGTTACCCTCTCTACTATCTGCCAGCGCTTACATAGGTTGCATGCGGACGGAGATTGATTAGTGGCCAGCAGCTGTAAACAGCAGAGACCGTAACAAGACAGTGGCTTCACAAAACTGTAAATCCAGTTGTAGAGTAGCTAGGATTAGACTAAAAATGCTGCTGCCCTTAGGCACAAGATGCTGAACTAGTATAAGACCACTCTTTTTGACTAAAGGGGGAGTGGTGGTGGTGAGAATATTTAAATAAACAAATGAAGGAATATTTTTTATCTGGCAGGATTATCCAAGATCAAGTATAAATAACCTTATTTATGAATGAACCTTCTTTGCTAGCCCAAAGTCTCTTTGGTAATTCTTTTGTGTTCCCTTTCTGCACTTGATGCTGCTTTGTCATGGAACCCGAATGTTTCCAAGAAATCCCTGTATATGCATAAGTTTGGGTGCATGTTTTTTGTCTTTTATTTGGGCCTTTGTTGGAATCCAGCATTTTGTTGTAAACTGTCTTGGTTCTAACAACAGCAGCTTTGAAGAATTTCCTGATGGCATAGTGTTACTGATCAGAGCAAGCCTGAACTAGAGCCACAGTGGAAATCATGTTCTTGGCAAGCACACTCCTCAGGCACTGTTACACATGATCCCAAGTGGACCAATTCAGAGGTATTTAACCTGCTTTGTTTCTGTGGAAAATGTCTATCAACAGCACCATGGGAACTCAAGGCATGGATTCTTCAGTAGTGTCCTTTCTTTGGAAATGTGTCAGCCTGGGGACCTCAAACAGGTTAAGACTCCTGCCTCCAGGAAGGCCAATAGTAATCATGAATGCTCCAGTTCTGCCTGCCATGGCCCTAACTTATCCAAACCTAAACCACAAAGCTTTCCTTCCCTTCTACCACATCTATCACCATTGCACCTGCTTCTGACTCGCCTGATGTTCTCCTAGGATTTTCTCATATCATAACTATGTGGTGGCAACCATGAGAAAACAGGTATGTCTCAGGCATTGAATCAATTTTTTTATTCCAAACAGAATTTATACAGTAACATGGCTGTAGGCAGGGCCCATGCACTCCATACCCTGTTAACTGTATCAACTCTCACCACTGGATGACACTGAATCATAGAATCATAGGATAGTTAGGGTTGGAAAGGATCTTAAGATCGTCTAGTTCCAACCACCCTGCTATGGGCAGGGACACCTCCCACTAAACCATGCCACCCAAGGCTATGTCCAGTCTGGCCTTGAACACCGCCAGCAATGGAGCATTCTCAACTTCCCTGGGAAACCCATTCCAGTGCCTCACCACCCATACAGTAAAGAATTTCTTCCTCAGATCCAATCTAAACTTCCCCTGTTTAAGTTTGAACCCATTACCTCTTGTCCTATTACTACAGTCCCTCATGAAGAGTCCCTCCCCAGCATCCCTATAGGCCCTCTTCAGATATTAGAAGGCTGCTATGTGGTCTCCATGCTGCCTTCTCTTCTCCAGGCTGAACAGCCCCAATTTTCTCATCCTGTCTTCATAAGGGAGGTGCTCCAGACCCCTGATCATCTTGTGGCCCTCTGGACTTGTTCCAACAGTTCCATTTCTTTTTTATGTTGAGAATACCGGGCATTGTAAAAGTGATTTTTTCACTTAGGATTGAAAAGTAAAATCCACTTGACGTTACTCTAGACATCAGACTTTGTTCCTTATCACAGAAACGAGTCACAAATGCAATCCAGGACTTCAGCATTTCCAAGGACACAGAATGGACATCGACTTCAGGAAATTCATTGATAAGCTTCCCCAGCTTATTCAAAGATGTGCCTTTTCATCACCCAGAATCACATCACACAGCATGAACGTGACTTGCATACCGTAAAGGAGTGTACACTTTTCTATACCTGATCTATGACAAGTTTGAAAACTAAAAGTCTTGCCCAGAGTCTGATCTCAGAGAACAGCTGCTTGACTCTACTTGCCTTTGTTATGAACCATTTTTTGGCTTCTCTCCTCCTATGCTTAACTCCTGACAGATCTAAATCTCTGCAGACATCTTCACTTCTTATTTCTACCAAAACATTGCCAAGTATGTGACATAACCTACCATCATCAGTGCTAAATTAAGTACGGAAGGAAAATCTTGGGTTGTACATCTTTGCTATTGAGAGGTAGATGCTGTTAAATATTTAAGAGAAAAAAAAATGTGGGAAAGCTATGGCTAAAATGAAGACTGACAGAAGATCAATGATATTTTCTTGGAGCTGGACAAGCCCACACATCAAGCTACCATTTGACAGCAACTTATGCAGTAATTGGAAAGTTCTCCTTTGATATTGCCAGTGAATGAGCTCATGAACTTGGGTGTTGGAATGCAGGTACAGTCACCAGTGGCTCTTGATGGGTCAGTCTGTTAATCTCAATGTGCAGTGAACTTGGGGGATCATATCCTGCTTCAGTCAGCACGGCCAGGAGAGAGCTGTGGGATACCCAGACATCATGCAATTTGCTGAATCACCTGTCACTGGCTTTGTCTTCTGTGGCTGTCTACAACAGCTTGCGAAACAAATCAGACCTTCTTTTTGATCTAGAAAATGAAGCCATGAATATGTGGAGAGTATTTTTTCCCCTTCAGTGACCCTGATGCAGCTGAGAAAGTTTTCTAGAAAAGCCTACTACCCATTCTTTTCAAAATGTTTGTTTTTCTTTCCTAAATAACCTTGCTTGCTGTTTATTTTCCCAACCCAACATGTTGCCAGACCACTGATATAGTGGAATTATGATTTGCATCTCCATATGACTCGTTATCCTCCTCTACTTGTTCAGCAACACACACTAATCAGTATCTCAACCAATAAGGCCTGAACTTGTCACAGGTCTACAGTTAATGTAGTACTTCCCATTCTATAAATCTCTTTTCACTGCTGAACTGCTCCACCTGCACTTACAGAACTCTTCTCACCAGAACCAGACATGACATTCACAGGGATCCTGAACGTTGTGCATGATGTAACTCAAATTTTGCAGTTTCATTTTATATGGCCCGCTGTATGCAGGAAGCAATGCTTCTGGCTCAGGAAGTCTGTGTGCATCTGTGCTGGCACTGAAAGCACTGCTTCTATGCCCAGATATGTGCTTCTTGCTCAGTTCTTCTGGCAAAAACAGAGAGGCTGTGGTGGTGAGTGTGGTGACAGGTCAGTGGCGTTTTATACAAGTTTTTAAATTGTTGGGTACTTTGTACAAAGACACAGTCCCTATCCCATTTTCCTGCAGTGAAACTGGGCTGGCAGCTTACAAAATAGCAGAGGATGGAAAAGTGGGGTGCTGTTCAAGCGAGGATACTAGTTAACATGCCTTTAGTACACATAAGCATAAACAGGGTATCCTACCCTCTGCATAATTTGTGATCCAAATTTTGTATGCGCTACCAGTGACCCAGTTTGCACAGATCCTGTATTAGTAAATGTAAAGAATGCTGCATGAGAGACATGTCAATAAAACACTGGTTCTTGTTTGAGAAAATAAATGAATATACCCAGAAATTCAAGTCTACAAGTGCAGCAGGTATGTGGGAGAATGCAAGGCAGAATTTTTACCCTTGTACTCTAATAGAAGACTGGCAAAACATACATATTCTATAGTCTCAAGTGTATTTTCTAATCTCAACTCTTCAGTATGATACAGTTTTACTTTAATGAAGTTTCTGAGGTGGCTGAACTGAGAACATGAGCCACAGACTCCATTTTTGTCCACATCCAAGTCTCAGTGCATTGTGTGATAGAAGAATGACCTTTGTAAAATAAGTACACAAAGAAGGCTACAATAGGAAGTAAATTAGTAGCAATAGGTCATTTCAAGTACCTGGGATTAGTGCCCTAACTGCAAGTGGCGAATTCCTGTTGCAACAAATGACTGCTTTAAGCAGTAGGTAGCTTTCCTGATGCACAAGAGATTTAGTCCTAAGTAACAAACAATATCTGATATGAGAAGTAATTACAGTTGACTCCCTCTGTCACAGTAGCTGCAAGATATTGAATGTTAGTGTAGTGATTTTAACTGCAGAAAGGTTGTCCAAAGGCATAAAGCCATGAAACCAAAGACAAAGTATTTAAGAAAATGAAATCCTTAAAATTATCCTGGTAAGTATTTAAGCACATCACAGTAGAAAGGTAAAAGCAATAAACATATTGCATTAGGCAATTTATTCTAGAAATAAGTAAGCCTACTAAGAATTAATAGCAGCCCCAGTGATGCCAGGAGCATGCATCATGAGCAGTAGCCGCTGTATTCTGTAGCTGATTTGCACACCAGAGGGATTCTGTGGGGAAATGTAAAATTCCAAGTGGCCACAAATAAATCCAAAAGTAGATAAATATTTGGAATCCAAAACCTGCAGGCATCAAGAGACACATTAAGCTGTCTTGAGAGAATGGATCAAAGTCAGCAGCAGACCTAACCTCTCTGCAGGTGCTACTACTTAAAAGAAACAGACGGCCAGAGCAAGAATTTCTTTTTGCGTATCAGAAAGGCAACTCGCTGTCAAAAACTGGCATGAAAATATTTAGCATTAAAATCAAAAGGCTAATTTAAGTTACAAGTTTGCTTCTTTGATGCTGTAACATCACTAGTTAGAATGAAAAAAATTGCGGGAGCTCAAACTGCCTCTTGCTCCAACGAATGAAGAATCTCTGATGAGTATTTTTCTAACTTCTTCTTAGATGAATGTTGGAGATTATACCACACCTCTAAGTGACCTACTTCTGTCCGTAGCTATCCTCGGAGTTCGAAGGCTTTCCTGTCTTAGCCTGTACCTTTTCTGCTGCAGTTGAAGCTGGTTAGGTTTTGTCCGGCCCTCAGTGTCATGAGGGCCCATCGATGGAATCCCTGCTTATAAGAACCTTCTACATATTAAAAGGTTGCCATCAGCCTTTGTTTTTTAGAGCAAATACATCCTTTCCTCTTTCCACTCATTTTCCATTTTTAAACCTCTTTAAAAAAAAAAAAAAAAGCAAAACTTTTTTTTTGTACTATCCTATTAAACTACATCAAACCAAGACTTCTGTAAAGTAAGAAAAAGAATTACTAATCCTGTCTTGCATATGACACATCTATTAAAATGTCCCAGGATGAGTTTTTCTATTTTTTTTTTGCATTAGCATCATGTTGTTGACTCATATTCAATATGTGGTTTATTGTAACACCCAGGTCTCTTTCTACAGTGCTGTTGCTACTCTCCACTTAGTGTTTATTCATTTGATTTTTTTCTTACTTCAGTATAGTGCTTGTTACTTGTGTTTACTAAGTTTCATCTTATTGATTCCAGACCACTTCTCCCATTTATCAAAGTCATTTTGAATTCTAATCTTTCAGTTCCCTTGCAGCCCTTTCTGCTTTGGCATCATGTGTGGTCTCTGTTCCATCAAACAAGTCATGAATGAAAATGCAGCATTGTACCAGCTCTTGGCTAGACTCTAGCAGAATTCTGTACAATATATCTTTTCTGTTTGAAAACACAATATATGTAAGTCTTGGAGTATTTTCTGCATGGGTTCAGGAGTAGCAGTCATTTCTCTCCTTCTTGGTAGCTGGTGCAGCTTTTGATTTTGGGCCTGTGAACTGCGCTGATAACACCAGTGTTTTCAGTTACTGCTTAGTAATGTTTTAGTCAGACCAAGGACTTTCTGAGCCTCATGCTCTGCCAGGTAAGAGGGGAAGCCAAGAGGAGGCTGGGGGCAAGAAGAAACAGGACACCTGACCCAAACTGACCAAAGAGGTATTCCATACCACAGCACGTCATGCCAAGGATAAAAAATGGAGGGCAGAGACCTGGAAGAGTGTGGGGGTGCACTGCTTGGTTGGGCTGGGTATAGGTGGTGAGCGATTGTATTCATTCCTTATATTTGCGTTGTCATTATTATTATTGGTGGTAGCAGTAGTGATTTGTGTTATAACTCAGTTACTAAACGGTTCTTATCTCAACCTGTGGGAGTTGCATATTTTTGATTCTCCTTCCAATCTCCCTGGGAGAAAGGGGAAGAGAGAGGGGGGAGTGAGTGAGCAAAACTGCATGGCTGACTAGACTTAAACCATGACAAACCAATTGTGTGCCTACGTTGTAGCAATTTAGCTCAGAACAAAATAATTCTGTACACTGCCTAAGAGACTCTTAATGTAAGATAGTGTTCAAAGATTCCCAAAAGTTGATGCACTTCACTTCTACTGCCTCCTTCATTGAGGCTGGATACTCCATTAAAGAAGGAAAATACAGGAGATTTTGTTTGCAACAAATCTTTGTTGGCTGTTCCTTTTTTAGTGACCCTCCAGGTGCTTTTAATGTGGTAGCTTAATAATTTGTCAGAATATTGTTCTTGATACTGAAATTATGTTGACAGCTGGTTTCTCCTTTATTTCTGAAGGTAATATTATATTGATCTTTACTCAGACTCACACGTCTTTTATGAATTCTTGAAGTCAGTGATGGCAATGAGGTGTTATAAATATTTTAATTCTAGAACCACTCCAAAGAAAATTTCTGAGGTAAATACTTAGGTAATGAGTAAACATAGAAATTACGACTGCTTAAAATGAATAATTGACTCTTGGCTTAAGAAGAGGTAAATTATGCAAACATGGTTAAAAACAAAAATTACAAGACAGAAAAGAATGAAGCAATAACTTGTCAGAAGGAAAATTCTCTGAAAAATGTCTTAGTATTCTTTGAAACTTATAAGAAAACCCAAACAAACAAAAAAAACTAACCCCAAAAAAAAAAGAAACAGCACAAAAACAAACCTCCTGATACTTGATAATTTTCTTTAACAAGACTAAATTATCTTAACATTCTGATTGCTTACTTGAAATACGTGCATGGGCAAAAGGAGTTATAAAAGTGAACAAAAGATTACTATATAGATAGTGAGAAATACACAGTATTTACATTCAAGTAGCCCTTTTTATCCCCTTTCCCCCAATTACCCCACTCTTGTTCCTCCCCAAATCAGCCAAACCTCTTCCCTTTCCTTCCCTAAACATCACATAGCAAATCCTGTACAGTCCCAAACTGCTTTTGTCCTGCACCCTATGATGTATCACACCCCTGGGTAGCTATTCCCTTAGTTTGAAAGGTGATCCAGAGAGGTTCTTATTTGCAGTGCCTTGTCATGATGCTTTTTTCACGTGGACACTGTTAGTGAAATTTACAGCTCTCTGGATAATACCTCTTTGCTGTTGGCTTTGTAAACAAAACCATTTCCATTAGATGTTATGGATTGTGGAAGGTTCAATAATAACCTGAAACTGTTTTTTCCTTTGTTTTAAGGTAAAAAAACACAAAAAAAAAAAATTCCAAAAAACACAAAAGTCAACTAACCTGTGAAGAAAATGGACCATTTTACATTGCTCATATTTGGGTTTGGTGCTTTTAAATATGTTTTGGTCTCTTCGGGAACCTACTCAGTAAGGTTCCATGAGATATAGTCCTAGAGGGCAGGGAGGCCCAAGACTGGTGGTTGATATTCAAGGATCACCTGCTACAAGCTCAGGAGTGATACATCACAGCTAGAAGGAAGTTCTGCAGGAGGCCCAGAAGACCTGGAGACCTCCTTGGATGCATAAGGAGCTGCTGAGGAAAATTTGAAGGAAAAAAGAGGCTTATAAAAGGTGGAAGCAAGGACAGGCAGCCTAGGAATAATATAGGGATGTTGTGTGGGAAGCTAGGGACCAGGTTAGAAAACCTAAGGCACACTTAGGATTAAACTTGGCTAGGGATGTGAAAGATAACAGGAAGGGATTCTGTAGGTACATGGCAAATAAAAGACAGGCTAGGGACAACGTGGGCCCCTCTGGAAGCTATCAGGAGAGCTGGCTATCCTGGATTTGGAGAAGGCTGAGGTTCTTAATGACTTCTTTGCCTCGGTCTGCACCAGTAAATGATCTGCCCGCTCCACCCAAATCTTAGAAGGCAGACACAGGGACTGTGGGAATGAGGACCCTAGGCCCACTGTAGGAGAGGATCTGATTAGAGACCATCTTAGGAATCTGGACATAAACAAGTCCATAGGACCTGATGAAAACCATCTGTGGCTCCTGAAGGAGCTGGCAAATTAAGTTGCTAAGCCACTGTCCATCATATCTGAAAAATCATGGGCTGCATCAAAAGGAGTGTGACCAGCAGAATGAGGGAGGTGATCCTGTCCCTCTACTCTGCTCTACTGAGACCTCACTTGAAGTATTGTGTGAAGTTCTCAACAGAAAGAGGACATGGAAGTGTTGGAACAAGTGCAAAGGAGGGCCACGAGGATGATCAGGGGACTGGAGCACCTCCCCTATGAAGATAGGATGAGAGAGTTGGGG
>JASSUY010025754.1:0-11514 GCA_032466535.1 Forpus xanthops
TAAACAGGGGAAGTTTAGATTGGATCTGAGGAAGAAATTCTTTACAGTAAGGGTGGTGAGGCACTGGAATGGGTTGCTCAGGGAAGTTGTGAATGCTCCATCGCTGGTGGTGTTCAAAGCCTGGTTGGACATAGCCTTGGGTGACATGGTTTAGTAAGAGGTGTCCCTGCCCAGAGCAGGGGAATTGGAACTAGATGATCTTAAGGTCCTTTCCAACCCTAACTATTCTATGATTCTATGTGGAAGAGGAAACAACCTGTAATGGCCCATTGTCTCAGCTGCTTTTGAGATACATTGCTGAAACTTTTCCATCCTGGAAGCTTTTGCTTCATTTTCCACTTTGGCAAAAATATTATTCAAAAAAATAGCACCAACATTTAATCACAGTTATTTTTAAAAGCTCATGACACATTTTCATCTGGCATCAATCAGGCCAACCACCTTGATTTCAAGGGAAATCTGCTAATTCTCCCAAGCTGATGGTATAGTCTACATTCTTCAAAAAAAAAAAAAAAAAAAAACCTGGGCAAAGCTTCTTAAAGGTTCATCTAAATTGGTTTCATCATCTGTCACCTCCACAAACTTATACAACAGAGCATGCATGATTTCCTGTTCCCAGGCTCATTTCCTGGTCAATAGCACAAAATATTTATGCAGGAAGCAAACAAGATCCTCTTAAATTGATGCTATTTTTTAAAAATTTACTATTATTGAAGTAGATGTTTCATAAATACCTGGTTATACAATGGAACATATCTCTTGCAGCATGAAGATTTCCTGAAATAGTGCAGGAGAGAATTGGATTTGCTGCATGGATGGGAGAGAAATTCTACCCTGTGCCACAAAGCAATTTTCCTGTAGTTAATTTTCTTTGACTGAGTTCTTTTGGCAACCCCTGTAGAGACCCCAGCACACAGCCTATTTATGCAGGCTGAATACAGAGACAGAATTTAACCTAAACACAGTAAAAATCAAGGATAATGTAAAATGCCAGCTGTTTAGAGCAGTCTCACACAAACTAATGGATGCTTGTTTTTATAGACATATGGGACTCATGTTGAGTCAGTTCTAGATGGCATTTTCCCCAAAAGTGTCCCAGATCTCTTGGGACTGCTCTGATGTTTTCTCTGCATCTAGTGAATATTTATGGGTTCTGAATAACGGCCTTTTTAAATTAGTTGTGTGGTTTTACTCTCTGGTTTTATTAGGTGGAATATAAGTTACATCTTATGATTATGTATGGCATTGCAAACCCTAAACCTCTCATCATTAGCAATGCTTCAGAAACACTCAGAGGCAAAAATATATGCAACTCTTGTTTTCTATTTATCGTGAGACAAATCCAATGATGGAAATGTTCCAAACTCAACCTAATGAAGCAATAATAGTGTTTTGTTTTTTTTTTTATTAAATAGGTAGTCATCTGGTTTTGTTGTTATAAAGCGACCTTAAATTAGGGAAAAATTTTCTAAAAAGTCAGATTTCTGGATTATGGTGTTAGAAATTACAAGTTAAGACATAAAATCAGAATAAAACACTGCTTAATACACTTAGTCCTTTGAAAAAACTGTACCTTGTATAAGGCACTAGTTTGAGATCAGTGATCTTTTGAAAACCTAGACATGATAATGCATTCTTCAGGGAAAAATATCTACACAAAATCGTGAACACATTTAAACTGCAGTAATGAAACTAGCAATGTGATAGTATTTTTTTTTTTTCTGTTTGTTTCCATCAGCTTGTCTTGTTTGTTTATTTCTTTTTCTTGGTAATAGCATGTATATCTATGCAGAAAATACTCAAGGGTGTGAAAGACAGAGGATAAGAGGAAAGAAAAAGAGAAATATATATTTTATGTACTAGAAACATTAATTCTAAATTTAAAGATGCATAACAATTCCGTGCTTTATATTTTTTTGCAAACTTATCATGCTTTTCTGTAACTGTAGTTTTTACTCTCAGGAATTCTCCAGTATTTTGTGGATAAATTTTAGTCTTTCTGATTTTTCCAACTTTTCACTGTATCTTTACTCTGCAACTACTTTTCAAAGAGACAACAGGAAAGGATAGTGAGGAGTCCTGGAAACTGCTGTACATGCATAACCTTTACAGGAGGTTGACCTGATATTTGAGGTGAGTTGGACAGGGCTATACAGCCAGGGGGCCAATTTCATAGGACTCTTAGCCAGGAACAGCATGTCTATTAGTTATGGCAGTCATCACCCTTAACATAGAATCATAGAAGAGATAGGGTTGGAAAGGACCTTAAGATCATTTAGTTCCAACCTCCCTGCCATGGGCAGGAACAACTCACACTAAACAATGTCACCCAAGGCTATGTCCAACCTGGCCTTGAACACCATCACCGACAGAGCATTCACAACTTCCCTGAGCAACCCATTCCAGTGCCTCACCACCCTTACTGTAAAGAATTTCTTCCTCATATCCAATCTAAACTTCCCCTGTTTAAGTTTGAACCTGTTACCCCTTGTCCTCTCACTACAGTACCTCATGAAGAGTCCCTCCCCAGCATCCCTATGGGCCTCCTTCAGATATTCGAAGGCTGCTATGAGGTCTTCATGCAGCTTTCTCTTCTCCAGTCTGAAGAGCCCCAACTTTCTCAGCCTGTCTTCATATGGGAGGTGCTCCAGTCCCCTGATCATCCTCGTGGTCCTCCTTTGGTCTTGTTTCAACAGTTCCACGTCCTTTTTATGCTGAGAACACCAGAACTGCACACAGTACTCCAAGTGAGGTCTCACAAGAGTGGAGTAGAGTGGCAGGATCACCTCCCTCTACCTGCTGGTCACGTTCCTTTTGGTGCAACCCAGAACACAGTTGACCTTCTGGTCTGCAAGAGCACATTGCTGGTTCATGTTCATTTTCTCTTTGACCAACACCCCCAAGCCCTTCTCCACAGGGCCGCTTTGAAATCCTTCTCTGAAGAAATCATGAAGAAATAATATTACAAGGAAATATAAATGTTCCAATACAAAGATAAACAAAGTAGCTGATAGCTTGATTAGCTTGAGAGACAGATATTCAAAAATGGGGAGGGGGGGGGAAACATATAGTTCTTTATGTGTTTTCTCAGTTCCAGGAGTTTGTCCATTGATTTCATAAAATTGACAGACTGTCAGCCTTTTCTTGTGGCTCTGACAGGTGGTTTTTATGCAGAATTTTATCTCTGGGCATTGCTTTTCCTGAATGCGGCCTGCAGCTAGGAATCTGCCTCCCCTTTCTCTTCAGCTTTGATTTTTCTTTTTCCTTTATTTCTGTCTCAGAGATTCTTGCAACGTAATACCTGAAGTAGCTTTAACACTTAAGTATTACTGATTTTCCTCACCTCACTTCAGAAATTTTGCTGATCTTTGGAAATGCATGACTAGAAACATTTTCTAATCAGATAATAAATAAAATAAGCTAACAATTGGTCTGGCATTTAATTATTTGAAATCAAACCATTTGCACACTCGAAGAAATATTTATATTGTCAACTACTGAGGTGGTTTTTAAATATCAGTAATAACTTTGTACATGGAATACTATAATTAATACAATTATTATTAGCCATCACATTTCACATAATCAAAAAATGGTTGTGGTGGGAAGGGATCTTTGGAGGCCACCTCACACTCAAGCAAGGCCACCTAGAACTGGTTACCCAGGGCCATGTCCATCTGGCTTTTGAGATTTCCAAGATTGGAGACTCCACAGCCCCCCTGGGAACCTGTGCCCCCTCTCAATCATTTAATGCAAGCATAAAATGGAAAACACTGCAAGCAAGACAACGCCACTTTCAAGAGGAAAAAACAGAATATTGTGAAGCGGTGTTTCTGGTGAACCACCCTGAATTACAAAATTTTTCCTTTTTCCTAACTGTACTAAAGTAGGCAGCACCAATCCAAGGATGCCATACAGTTCACATAAAGCAAGGTGAAAACATGACTTTCAAATCTGAAGGGAAAGCAAAGATGACATTTATGATACTTTTATCCAATTTATGACTCAGCTTCTGTGTATCTGGGTAAGGCCAAAAATTTGACTCATGTATTTTTCACCTTGAAAGCTATTTTTTGTAACGTCTTTTGCCATTAAAATAGTTTACTTATCCCTGTTGTATAATATTTTATTTCTTGTTTCATTTATTGTTCAGACTTTTCCAATGTGCCATAATGAGGTAAAAGACCTTCTTTAATTCTAAAAATAGAAATGCACATTAAACCACTGAATTTTCCTGACTCTACTGGTGGTGACCTCTCCAGGAAACTCTTAACATGTTCCTTAGCTATGGCTTCCACACCTCTAAAAAACAAAATTGAAGTAAACTGATTTTGTTTTATTTTATTATTTCTTTGGTTGTTTGGGTGGTGGAAGTGGTTTTTTTTTTTTTTTTTTTTTTGTTTTTTGTTTTGTCTTGTTTTTGCCTCGAATGCTTTCCAGCACATCCTTTTAAATAATTCCCAAGTTTCTTCCTTCCGAGATGTAATAACTATATAGTTACAATTTTCTGTGAATTGATTTGCTGCTACTGAAGTCTCTCAGTGGACATATGGAACAAGATAATGTATTTTCTTTCTCTGACTGCCTTAATGGATTTGAAAGGTGGCTAAATTGTTACCTTTTCTTCAGAGTACTGACAAGAAAAATAGAAATCAGTAGAAAGACCAGCTGTTTTGAGTGTTCAAAACCGGTCAAATGATCAACTTGGTGAATTTGAACTCTCCTCCAACAAACTAAGAATTTAAAGCTGAAAATCTTATGCTACATTTACACTGAATTTCTTGTGGCTGGGTCAAAGAAGACTTGGGATGAAGTTTACCAGTAATCCCTTTTGTTTGCCTGTATGGGCATCCTTTTAAAACAGCTCTACCATGCATTTCCTGAGGCAAAATTCAATAGGAACCTGGAAGGACAGAGACAGCTTTTCATACACTTCAAGGCACCTCCACATACTCTGGCTAGTCAATCCTACCCCATGCATCCTGTCAATTTTTGTATTATTATTACAGGACTGCTATCAGACAGACAAATTAGTCCTAGTAAAGAAAGGAGTTATTCTTGTATTTCTGCCTTCTGTGACATTTCCCACTTCTGCAGTATGCCCTGGAAAGGCAAATGGGATTTACAGGAACCCTGAGCTTAGACTTTTAGACTGCCAAAAAGTCAATGCAGTTGCAAACAGGCTGCTGGGTGTAGTGCATATGTAGCCTATTGATGTATGTCAGGGTCTGAATATAGAGCACCTAAGGTCTCTTTTCATTTTGAAAGTCTGAGTCTTGCTGATCATGATAAATTACATAATTGCAAAATTATTCCAGATTGGAAGTTTAGTTTAGTTCATTATATGCTGATCCTATTCTTATAAGAAATACTTGAAACTAGTATTTTTCAATTGTCAGTTCTTTAAAGTTTTATCTTATAATTGATAATATGTGGCAGTTGTCTTAAAATTTTCCTTCCTGGATACATGTGAATTTGAAAAACTCAGAGTTCATTTGATGTAAAAAGCTGTCACAAGTAGACATAGCAATAAAGTTTTGTCTTTTAAATACATATAAAGAGTAAAAATCTAATGTTAATTTTTTCTTTTCTTACACTGATGTGTTTCAACAGAGTACTGATTTTCCCATGAGTTTTCATGGTTTTCAGTATGCCCCATTGTTGGGCAGTTCAGGGCTCTGGGAAGCCGGAGACCAGCCCTACTGTGTGACTTCTCATCAGGCACTGTCACGTTCAGCATCGTGACAGTGTGGTTACAAACCTGCTCGTTCCATGCCGGCTTTTATCAGCGCCCAGGTGCAATGATATTGAAGCTGTCTACAAAAGGATTACCTCTTTTTGATGGTGCCCTAAAGGCACCTATGAAATGGCAGTAAGCTCATGGATAGCTGCAGCTGTGTCAGTTTTAAAGCTGAATTAAATGTTTTTCTGCAACAAGAAAGTTTTTAAAAAAGTCTACTCAGTAAAAATGGGCACAGTGCCTTTGGAGAGTATCTTTTCCCATTCTGTCTGCTGTGGCTTCTACAGAATGTCATTTTGCAACCAAGTCCTTGAAAAGGCTTTTCATTCTGAAACTAAATCAAGTAAGCTATTAAAATTTACATATACTTTGCGTAAGACTAAGAAAAAGTTTCCATATATGAAGCTACAATTTCCTTCCTTTCTCTCTTCATTTTATCTGTACGCTTGCCTTATATGACTTGCAACAGTAAAAAAGAGAGGATACATGTCATGGCAAAAATTCAATAGCCCTCTTTTGCAGAATACATTATGCCTGAGAGATGCAATTACTTATTAGAATGTAAAAATGCTAAATATTACACCAAGCCATTCTTAAGGAGAACCTATTACTGTCAATGTCATGTTCAGCTAGCAGAAGAGGCTTTGTTTGTTAAATGCTTATTGAGTCTTCCCTTAAAGTTTTTCTTCCTAATAAAGTTACTCAAAGAATTATTTATGTTCTGTTGTTTAAAAAAAATAAAGCACGCACTTCTAGTCCTGATGAAACTTCCATAAAAGAAGCTATGAAATTACATTGAAGTAAATGGAAGACAAATTAGACACTTAACTAGTAGCTTTTCTTTTGCCCTCTTTGGTACTTTACCAACAGCATACCCTATCTAGATCTAAGGTTGGAGAGTGTCAATTAGGCAGACATTCAGTTGTGTTCAGCTCTATTGCTCTGCACTTCCTAACAAGCCATTTACCAAAAAATCATTGGCATTCCTGTCTAATCCATAGCCCTCTACACACATGGGGCTTTACACTAAGCATTCAACATAATCTTCTGGAAAGAAGAGTCAATAATATTGTCACACACATCAATTTTCTCATAGTGGAGTTGGCCATCATCCATGAAACACATAATTAAGAGCCATCTTTCATGAGTAAATCTTCCTACGGTCTAGCAAATAAGAAGCATACTATGTTTTCCCTGTTCTGTGACTGCTTCTGAATACTTTTGAGAAAATCACTAGCCATGTAATACTTGTCAGTAAGACCTGTTAGTAATACAAGTTTATTTAGAAGTAATGGACAGGTTTCTTATTTAATGCACAAGGTCTTTGAGAGACAGTGAACAGTTACTGCTTTTTGTTAGAATATTTGTGAGCGATCTAGGGTGGCAGTCATGTTACTAAATTGGCCATTTAAACAATAATGTGAACACTGTGGCTGGTGGTAAGTTGTGGGGAGCTGATTGCCCCAGGAGGTTTTAGTGGTGCATTATCACTAGTTAATGGAAATGCACCAGCTGGGAAGCTCTCCCTTGCTTTTGAGCAAGACACTGACACAAATTTACACTCTTCAGGAAAGACAAAGAATCTTACTTTTTCTAAAAGAAATAAAATAAAAGTATTGGAATCCATACTCAGACAACTGAGTGATTAACCCAACATTCACATCTGTTGAGCACTGGGGCTACTTCATGAATTTTAATATTAATGAGAACATGAAGTAAGTAAATCTAAATAGACATTTACTTTCTTTTGGTTTTTTTTTTTTTTGTTTTGTTTGTTTTTTGTTTGGTTGGGTTTTTTTTTTTTTGGTATTTTTCTTTTATTCTTGTAAATTAATTTTGTTCTGTATTTATCATGGTTTAACTCCAGCTGTCAGCAAACCACCACACAGCTTCTCATTCACTTGCCTCCAATGGGATGGGGAGAAAATCAAAGGGTAAAAGTGAGGAAATACATGGGTTGAGATAAAGACAATTTAATAGGTAAAGCAAAAGCCCCACATGCCAGCAAAGAAAACCAAAGAATTAATTTACTAATTCCCATCACAGACAGGTGTTCATACACCTCCAGGAAAGCAAGACTCCATCACAAGTAATGGTTACTTGGAAAAAGAAACGTGATCACTCCAAGTGTCTCCCCTTATCTTCTTCTTCCCCCAACTTTATATGCTTAGCATGATGTCATGTGGTATGGAATATCCCTTGGGATCATCCATCCTCCTAGATGCTGTCTAGAATGCCCTGCTTGCAACATGTACACAGAGTTTTTCAGCAATTTTCTCATTATGGACATGTTCTGTAAACTAGAACTGTCAAATGAGATAGACTTACTTGGTGGTAAAAATGTGATGTACACTTTTGGTCCTGAAACCGTAAAAGAACACAGGAAATCAAATCTTCTGTCCTGTACCATTTGGAAAGGGGGACACACTTGAAGAGTATCAAAGGGCATATTCTTTTCTGTCATTTCCTCACTTCCTTTGTGCATCCATTTCCTCCCTTGAAGACTTTTGAACAAAGTTATATGTCCCATGTTCTATTGATCACGTGTTGCTACTATAAAGCTCCATCATACTGGAACCAAATCAGTCACACTACAACCAGATGACTACTTGCTAAGATAAAGTCAATGCCTGAATGAAATCAGCAAACAACACTGACCCTTAGCAAGACCGAAATAAACTCAAAAGAAAGTATGCTCTGATTAACTTTATTTGAGTGAGCAATTCTTTCTAACCTGATAAAAGAGGATGGGGCCTCAGTTTCCCACTTCTCCATCTTCACAAAGGATTACAGAAATCCAAGAATATCAGCTTCAGGTATAAATGCCTTAGGATTTTAAAAGCTCCAGCCACTGTGAATGCCACTACATGTAAAGCAATGAAAAATACAGAAAGCATGTCATATCCTTCTTCTGCTTCCTATACTCTTTGCAGTATTTTTAATCAGGATTGTAGAATCTCATAGGTATATGTAAATCCAAAAAAACATTTCTCCTAGAAATGCACTTCCAAAGCACAGCAAAACAATAATGCAAGACACTCCCCTTTTCTCTCCAGGGAGAATGAAATAACGAAAGACACAAACCAGATGTTAATCATAGCAGATGTTGATTGTATTACTTAATGCACAACTGCAAGATACTTGATTCAATGGCCAGAGGGTCATTATAGAACCTGTTTGAAACAGAACAGAAATGAAAGAATTAATCAGGTAGAATTGTTTATTCTGTGGGTTTTGTGTAATTTTGTTCAGAAACCACCCTTGGAGAATAATCATCATTGTTTATGACTCACACTTTGCCATGCAATTTTTAATGACCTCTGCTCTGGTTTTGTCAACAGCTTCATTTAGTAGACGCCTCATTACTTTCCAAATTACAGGAGAAAGTAATTCAATTTAATGAAAACACTTTGAAGTCAATATTAATGTAAAGCTGCAGGGGAAAAGTAGCTAAATTTAATAAAAGCAGCAGTTTCTAAATTAAGCTCTATGGCATCCATGCTTTATGTTTATTGCAGATGTAAAATCAAAGATGTTTTTCAAGTACACACCTGGATGCCAGCTCTCTATATATATAATATACAATTATATATATTTTATAATAATATAATTGCTAGTACAAAAGGCCAAAGTTGCTGCCAGGTGATGTTCACCCCTGTTTAGCCACCAAGTATAAAGACTGTATTACTTGCACTACTGGGCTAAATAAGCAGTACAATCATCTGTAGTCCTTTTATAGTCCCTTGAACAAAAAAAGAGCAGTATTACCAGAATTCACTTCATTGCAGTCATTGTAGAGTTTGATTGGAGAGGACAATCAAACAGCAAAGCTTTTCCTTTGTCCCTTGCCCTTCTTAGAAGGCTGTGTGGAGACCTCATAGCAGCCTTCCAGTATCTGAAGGGGGCCTATGCAGAAGCTGGGGAGGGACTCTTCATGAGGGACTGTAATGAGAGGACAAGGGGTAACAGGTTCAAACTTAAACAGGGAAAGATTAGATTGGACCTGAGGAAGAAATTCTTTAGTGTAAGGGTGGTGAGGCACTAGAATGGGTTGTCCAGAGACGTTGTGACTGCTCCATCATTGTGGGTGTTCGAGGCTGGGTTGGACATAGCCTCGGGTGACATGGAAGTGTCCCTGCCCAGAGCAGGGGGGCTGGAACTATATGATCTTGAGGTCCTTTCCAACCCTAATTATTCTATGATTCTATACTAAACCATCACTGAAATCTTACTCATTCTGTAAGAGGAATGAAAGGACTCTCCTACAAAACTCCTTCATGGATTTATTTTGCCCTTTTCTATGCCATGGATAAGGTTAAAATACGTAACAAATATTATGACTCAATGTCCAACACTGGTAATTTTACGAAACAGTCTTTCAAATAATTTTATGCATTTTTTTGACTATAAGCAAACACATTTCTTATAACTTTTATTTCCTACCCTAGAATCTCTTTTTGAAACGCTATTTAAATTGACCTCTGTGATACTTACTTTTATTACTCTGCATATGCCTCAGCATAAGTCTTGTGCTTGTGACTTCTTGCATGCCTGTTTACATGCTTTTGTATAAACAAAACCCAAAGTTAAACTAGGTTTTTATATCAGAGCACTTTTTCATATTTGTGTATAAGAGAAAGAGGAAGAAAACCTCCAGCCTCTCATTATTTCATCTGTCTGTTTCTGGCATTTTTATATCTTCTGTCCCTAAGGAGCGTACCTTAGCCTCCTTTTTTTTGTACTTCTGGTAAAGACTGATAAGTTCTGTGCTTGAAGCACAGCAGCTGTTTTCTGTCTTTTCTTAAGAAGATTTAAGGCATATTCTAAATGAGTCTGCTGCAAAATCAATTCAACTTAAGATCTGTGCATGAAATTCATCCTCATCTACAAGGGTATGACTGTCCAAAGCCACTTACACTGTATTATTAGTTCTTAGGTGGGGCTTAAGAGCTTCTTATGTCATAGACTAATTTTGCACAGTGATGAATGTTGATATAATTCTAAGAAACCGATTCAAATGTCTTTTAGCATCCCCACCCTCTTACAAATTATCGATACAGATAATGATATTGACTTAAAATTCAGTTATAACTAATTTTTGTGAGGAATATAAGTATATATATTTACATTGCAAACACCTCACTGTTTCAACCATGTTAAAAAAAAAAAAGGCAGGCACGAATGTGTTTAAAAAACTGATGTACTATGGGTATGCAAATTATTTTCATATTAGAACTGTCTCCACATACATGTGATAGAGAAATAATTCAGGGAACTGCAGTTCATTCAGAACTTATTATACAAGTCCTGGTTTCTCTTTTAATTTATTCAAAATAGCTTGTGATTAATTATTGCTATTAGGACATTGGCAATCAATTAGCCAAATGGCAATTTATTAATCTTTATATTGTTGACTTGAGATTGGTTTGAATGTATACAAGTCCATGGGACCTGATGAAATCCATCCACAGGTCCTGAAGGAGCTGGCAAACAAAGTTGCTAAGACACTGTCCATCATATTTGAAAAATCTTGGCGGTCAGGAGAAGTTCCAGATGACTGGAAAAAGGGAAATATAACCCACATTTTCAAGAAGGGGAAAATGGATGAGCCAGGGAACTGCAGGCCAGTCAGCCTCACTTTTTTGCCTGGCAAAATCTTGGAGACAATTGTCCTGGAAGGCATGTGCTTGGTGACAACCAGCATGGCTTCACTAGGGGGAAATCCTGCCTGACCAATCTGGTGGCCTTCTATGATGGAGCTACAGAACTGATGG